>QTSX02007267.1:28928-190945 GCA_014839935.2 Entomophthora muscae
GACTGGTAGGGTGTCCTCGTTTATGCCCCTATGGGAGCTTTGGGGAGAAGCCAAAGTGAGCATTGGAGGGCATAGATTTAATCAGAGGTGTCACCAAGGCGGTTTTCTTGGGGAAGCAAGTTGCAGAACTTGGTGTGATCAGGCCTCTGGGAAGTAAAGCTGATTACTTTGCAACTGAAAGCCCAGATTTAATCACCTGGGTGAGTAAAAAAATGCATAGACGTCAATCTATGGTTGAATGGCCTAAGTGGGTTGCCACTTGTGAGGACCCAGTCAAACACCAGTTTAATGTAGACTCATGCCTGGGTCTACAGGTTCTAGTAACAGGGACTGAGATAAAGAGCTGAGGTGGTTCACAGGATCAGCAGAGAAGATTAGTAAGAAGGACTGTTTGATCACAGTGAAGACTAGTTGAGGAACTGTTGGTTCATATTAAAGTTTGGAACCAAAATGGTTCATTGTGCAGGTGGAACCAAGGTGGTTCCTAGCAAGGATAAGTTGAAGGGCTCAGAGATTATGATGCAAGAGTAGCTGGTCATGATAAAGGAGTAGCCAGAGGACTTATAAGCTGTTAGGAGACTGGAATGAGCTGTTTGTTGTCTAAGATGGACTTATTGCTGGTTAAGCTGAAGAGCTGGAAGATGTGGTTGAAGATCATGATATAGGATTAGCTGATCATGATACAGGAGCTGGATGAAGGACTAGAAGATGATGATTAAGAACTGGTGGTCCGGATAAATGAGCCAAGATTTTGCTGAATTTATTTTCCAAGGTATTAAAATGTGGAATTTTTTGTCTTGGTTTAGTAGTAAACTCATGAAGGAATGTGGATAGAAGTGTGGGTAAGAGATTTATTTATTAAGTTCCTAGGATAGATGAAGGTATGTTGCTATGAGAGCTGGATACAAAGTTGTTTTGGTGGGACGTTTTCCTTGTATTTAAAATATTTGTAAATATATAGGGAACATTGAAGAGGTCCAAAAAGAAAGGTTTAAATGGTATTCTACTATTTAAATTGCTTTAGGTTGAATGCAGGGTAGACTGGTGCTGGAATAATGGACTGGTTAACGCTTTGGTGTGCAAAGAGTTGTTGATTTGAGCAGTTTAAGCAATGGAAATTAATTTCCTAGTTGGATCCCGGTGGAACTTCAGAAATGGTCTATTTCTGCAGCTCTGCATTCATTGGTTGAGTTCTGGAAGGTTTACTGATGAATATGATTGGCCAGAAGCCAAAAGCTTAAAGTATAAGTGAGGAAATAATGAATTTATACTTTAAGCTTTTGAGAAAGTAGGTATGTAAGCTTAAGTTATTATAGGGAAAAGTGAGCAGCAATGGTTTAAGCTTTGAAGAAAGCCATTTTGAAGGCGGAACCGTTGAGAAAAGGACACTATAAGAAGGAAGCTAGCTGGAAAGTTACAGGGTCTTTCCAGTCTTTGACAGAGTCTTTTACGGGTCTTTTAAGTTTCTGCCAAAAGGTTTTTGGAAGCCTTTTGATTGCCAGCAGGAGCTTGGTTGGACTTATACAAGTGGATTAACAAGGCCACTAGAGCTATAAAGAGAGCGGAAGCCCAAGATTACAGAGCAAGAGCCCAAGATTAAGGAGCTAGAGCTTAAGATAAGGAGCTGGAACCTAAGCGCGGTGCAGGAGTCCAAGTCTAAGGAGCAGAAGTCCAAGACTAAGGTGCAGGAGTCCAAGACCAAGTACAAGGAGTCCAAGATATTGTTAGAGGACTCCAAGTATTGGCAAATCCATTTTGTTTCCCTGATCCCCCCTTGGGCCATATACCAGAAGGTTTCTAAGGGGATCTTCCTTCTGAGAGTGAGTAAAAGCCTATTTTGACCCCCATACATATTTCTGAGATACATTTTCCCTTACTAAAGAATGACAATCCCTTCCAGTTGGTCCCTGGCTATGACTCAGGTCACATTTTGGGGACTGGTGGACAGGAACACCACAAGAAGGATACAATCAAATCTGCATTAAGGAAGAAGACATACCCAAGATGGCCTTCCACACCAAATACAGATCATATGAGCCTGTTGTGCTCAACTTTGGAATGACACATGCACCATTCACCTTTTACATCTTCATTAATGAGGTTTTTGCCCCCCACATTGGCAAACACATTCTAGTATACTTGGATGACATCATTATAAGTGTCCCCTCAGTGGAGCAACACCACAAAGATCTGGAAGCAGTCTTTGTCACTCTTGCAAAGTCACTCCCCCTTTAGCCTTGATAGAACAATCTTCCTGCAAACACAAAAAATCTGCTCCAAAGCCAGCCAAGCCTCTTAATTCTCTTGAGGATTTAGCTCATACAATTGATGAGAGATTTGTGTTGGCATACCCTTCCCAGGTGGCAAACACTGATGTTTTGAACTCTATTCCTACTTGGGAGGAATCTCTGATCAATTTGGATTATTTTTTGGCTTGGGCTTACCTGCATTTAAAATTGATTAAGTCTAAACAACCAGGTTGCGCTTTGGTTTAATCAACAAAATGCATTCCAACTGAAATTAATGGCATCCAGAAGTGCCCTCTAGGCACTATTCAATCAGAGGTTGGGTTGGAAATAGGAGAGAGACCATCCAAACTCCCTGAAACTACTGGCAAAAATTCTATCCCATCCAATCAAATGACTGGTTAAGGTCACCTGACCTTGCAATTTCAAATGGTCTCCCTTGAAGCAAAACAGGGGACTTTTGGTCCCCTGCTTGCTCATTTGTTAATCATTAAAAGTATACACTTTTCAAACAAGTTATTTGATCTTTTGGGTCTCTTTCTTTGGCCCATTATTTTCCTTTTGACTTGTTAGTATTTACTTTAACATTCCTTACCTTACTGGTCTTCCCCTGGTTCCTGGCGTCCATTTCAAAGCCCCCATAGTTAATGTTAGTGCTGTTGCTTGTGCTTATCTTAGTTGCTTTTGGGAATCTGATTAAAACTTTAAAATTAGTGTTCAAATCACTATATTTACTTACTTTAAGTTCAAAAACCTTGTCCTTTTACTTTCAAGTCCCGTTGCTCTTGCTTCACACTTCAAACTTAACAAACCTGCTCTTGAGAGTTGCTGTTGTCCCGTGGCTGCTGTTCTCACTCCTCTCAGACTCATTTTCTTTATCTTGTTTTACCAGACCTTTGGTTCCCTTTTTCTGTGTCGTTTTTTTTAATTCAAGAAAAAAGCCTTAGAGGGACAAGCCCTACTGCTGTGACCCCAGACCCTAAAATTGAGACAAATGTTGGTGCCTTTTGTCAAGTTTGTTGTGTACACCTTGGCACCAGCTCTGGTGTTGATATGGTGTACTACCCCAGATCTGTGGGGGCATGTTTCTCATTCTATTCATAATGTTGGCGCCAATCCAGATTAGTTCATACACTTACTGGAGAACTTCCAAAAACTCACCCAGGATATCTTTGCCACCAGTGAGAATGTTGTAAGAAGCTTGACATGGGACAACCTCAAGCTCTCTGCCCTTGATTCCTTTCCACCCATGACACCTAGCCTGGTCCCACTTTTCTCAGAGATCCCAGTCTCACTGGGCCCTGAAGAGGACTTGGTTGGGCAAGAGTTGGGCCCCAAGAGTGCTCCCTGGTTGCTTGGTGGGATGTTATTGATAGGCTTGGATTTGTGTTTCCCCCATATATCTGCCACGTCCTCCCTATGGACACCCCTTCAAGCAGCCATCTCAGTCCTGCACTGGATGGTGTCCTGGTGGATTCTTCCCCCAGGATGGGATCCAAACTTAGTTAGTTTAGCCCCCCTCTCTCACAACTCTAGCACAACACAGGCTGTTGGCCAAACCCTCCAAATGCCATTTCTTCTGCAAGCAGTTGCCCTTCCTGGGACACATAGTTTTGAAGGATGGCATTAAACCCAACAGCCAGAAAATTCAGGCCATTTGCAAAATATCACCTCCAAAGTACAAGCTGTAACTCCGCACATTCTTAGGAATAGTTGCCTATGTATGTTGTTTCATACCTGACTGTGGCGTCCTGACTGCATTTCTGTCTGCCATAACTGGCGCTAAATCCAAATTTGCATGGACCCCCCAACACAATCTCTGCTTTAGACGCCTCAAAGTAAAACTCACAAAAGCACCAATCCTGCAATACCCCAAACACAATGGGGAGTACCAGATGTAAACCAACGCCTCAGATGCATCCATTGGTGGAGTACTACAAATCAAGAGCAGCAATGGCAATTTCCTGCCCGTGGCCTATGAGTCACACAAGCTAACAGATGACAAGTGTTGCTACCCTATACACAACAAGTAATTACTTTCAATTGTACACTGCCCCGTTAAATGGCGCTGCTACTTGGAATGCCAAGAGGAGTTCACCGCTCTAACTGATCATAAGTTGCTCATCTATTTCAAAACCTAAGCAAATCTATCCTGCTGTCAGGCCTGCTGGATGAACTCCTGGAGAGATTCAATATGCTCATACAGTACAAGTCTAGTCCAGAACTTGCCATGGCAGACGCCCTCTCACGCCTGTATGTCCGTGCCACAAGAGGAGAAAATGGACTCAACCCAGACTGGCCTCTCTTGGTACTACAGACAAAGGACAAGGGTTCCCCCTGGTACAACCAACATAACAAAGGAAACAGTTATAAAAAACACCTATTTGCTGACGTGTATGGGACCCTGCACAGAAAAATGTCTGACAGTACTATCATTTCCTATATTCCCACGCACCATCAAGTAGACACCATCCTACGCTATCACAGAGACCTTGGAAACACCAAGAGTCAAAACCTATATGAGTTCCTTAAGCACAAGGCCTGGTGGCCAACCCTGTATTGTGCGTTCAAGAAGTCCTAGACCAATGTGAGGTATGCAAAAATTTGCCAAAAGTGAAACCCCTCCAAAGTCAGTACTACTCATCCACACACAACTACCCTTCAAGTTATGGGCCCTAGACATTGTGGGACTCATTCCAGAGAAGCACAACAAAAAGAAATACATCATCACTGCAATAGACTTCACCACACAATGGCCAGTGGCACAAGCAGTAAAGACACATACTGGCAACAACGTGTGACAATTCATAGGAAAAGAGATCATCAGCAAGTTTGGAAAGCCTGAACTCCTGATAACCAATGGAGGCAAAGAATTGACCTCTGAAGATACCAATGTATACCTCACCAATAATGGGGTCCAGCACACAGTGACAACTCTTTACCATCCTCAGGCCAATGGATGGGTTGAGCGGTTGAATGGTAGCCTAGTGCAAGCCCTTCCCAAGCTCACTGCTGGGAGACCTGAGGACTGGCATAACCAGCTAAAAACTGAACTTCTTGTGTGCTGTACTTGTGTGAACAGATCCACCAGGAAGAGCCCTTTTGAGCTTGTCTACAGCACACAACCCAATATTATCCAAGCTCTCTCAGGACAAAAGCTAGAAATACCTAGCAAGGTCCCCCTTGTACAGCACCTCAAGTAATGCAAGCCAACAGCAACCAGCTGGAAAAAGAAGAAAAGCAATTACATAATATATTTGTCCCCATAAAAAACAGACAAAAAGTTGGTGACAAAGTCTGGGTACTAAATACAGACAAAAGCAAGCTCCAGCCCAAAAAAGTAGGACCTGCAATAATCCTAAAGGTAAAAAAAATAACACTTACCTATTTCAAGGGCTCAGCAAACGCAAACAAGATAAGTTTCTGCATCATGACCGCCTAAAACCTTGCAAAGTAAGACGGAAACAACAAGAAAACATCTTACCAGCAACAGAAAAAAGCTAGTCCAGTACGGCGCCCAGGCCCCTGAAAACCTTCCTGACAGCCTGCCTCCAGAGGAGGCCAACCTTCAGCCAGGGATGGTGGTGGTGGTGTCAAAACAACAGGCTTGATCTGCCAACAAGGTTCTGAGTAAGTGGTTTTATGTCTCGCAATCCAATTACCCAGCCACTTGAAGCCAGACTAAGAAGTCAACTCAAATTGCCAAATCCAAAAACATGAACAAATTCTGATCCCCTACAGTGAATATCTTGTTTTGGCGCTTGACTCATTACCAGGATCAAGCCATCCCCTTCACCATCCAACCGTGTGATCAGCACAATATGTTTCTGTTATCCTTGATTCAAAATGACTATATAAGCACTATCTACCAATAAAGATTATTATATAGTTTCTAAATATTTCCCCCTTGTAAATTTGCTAAAACAGCACAGTTACAACATTGTTAAATCACTTTACTCCCTTTTTGGGATGATTTTGCTTACTGGGTCACCTTTTACATATGCTAATGATAGGAATTCCAGTAGGGTCCACTCTAGTTAAGTTTAACTTGGGAGCACTTCTTCATTCAATTGAAGAAAGGCTCCCTAATGAGTGGATCTGTAAGGCCTTGCCCAAAATGGTTTAATATTATAAATAAAGACGTACAGATCTACTGGATTTAAATTTAAAAGATATAAAAATGTAGGTACGGTTTGCAGTAAAACCTTAAGAGAAACTACCAAAAGTTTATAATATGTAAACTGTGGAGACAAAGCTTGTAAAAATCCCAAAATTACAATATAAGACAAAGTATTCCCTAAATTTTGAGTAGTTACAAGTGTTATGTCAATGTTGGGAAAACATATGTGAGAATAATAAGTCATCACTCTATACAAATTTTCTTTAAAATTTAAAAGATTTTTAAATGAAGCAGCAGTTTGCTGATTTATCATTTTCATGGTAAAAAAATTTACTCTAGATTGATAAAACTTACCTGTGTTATTTTTTAAATTAAAAATGGTTTAGTTTTAATAAAAAATAGGCTGTGTAAATTCTATAAAGAAAAACAAAGTGATTTTGATAAATCAGTAAAAATAAATAACAAAAAGGTTAAATGTAAAGTTAAATTTTAATTTTTCAAAATTGATTATTAAAAAATTGAAGTATAATAAAAAGATAAACTTAAATTGAAGGTGAAAATTTAAGTAAATTTCAAAGATTGAGTTTTTTAAGAAAAAGAGAATTTCTTAATTTCACAGTTGAAGGTTACATAAACTTCAAAGATTGAGTTTTCAAGAAAAAAGAAACAGGTAATTTTGAAGCTAAATTTTAACTTTTAAATTTAGAATGTTTAAAAATTACAAAGTTCTAATCTTAAGCAGGAGAAAAACTTAGAATTTTGGCTTAAGCCTACTCTTCCTTGTTGGGTTTATTTATATAGAAAAGTAAGTTGCACCTGCAACAGAAAGAAACAAGGGGAGAGTTTGAGTAAATTTCAAACAGAAGCAGGGCATCTGCAACAGTTTTGAAATTAAAGGGTAACCAAGGTGGATACTAAACGTTTGAGCTGTAACTGATGTTTTGCTTTTGACATCAAGCAAAAATCAAGCGTCAAAAAGGGGAGGGGGTTTTATCTCAAAATTACTGACTTAAAAATTTGAAATTTGAAATTCTCAAAGGAAAATTAATTTCCAAACTTTAAAAGTCAGAATTTAGGCTTAGTGTCAGGATACCAAGAGTACCGTGGAGCTCCAGCAGGTGAGGGAGAAGTTGAAGTAGGTACTGGCAGGGCCCACCAGATGATGGAACCTAACTTTACCAGATAGGAAAGTGCCTTCCCAGCCATAGCCCAAGGCCCAGCCACTGGCAAGGCAGAGTTAATCAATCCTGTGAGCGCCAGGTAAAGCACTCCCAGGAATTGACTACTCTGGCAAGTGGCATCAGAAGTGGGGGGTTGAGATGGTTGGTTTGGGTGTTAGGGGCAGTTCCATGGGGACCAAGTAGGCAGCAGGATTGTTGTACTTCCCGTTAGGAGATCAAAGGGTAGATGGTGATTGCTTTGCCTTCACAGACAATTTGGTAGGGTTCCTTGGGTGCGTTTGGGCGGATGTACCACTGCAAGTCTTCCAAGGTTCAGGGTTTGTGGTCAGGATTTGGGGGATACTCAGTGAAATGCACAGGGCCAAATGGTGCATTGGGTGGACAGTAGTAGTCAAAGGCTTTGGTTTTGTTAACTGGAGTCTGGCTATCTATCCTAGTGGGTGGGTACTGACGCTTGGGTGTATGCAGATGGAAGAGTATCAAAAATATGTATGGAAACAGATTGTTGAACCAAAGGTTCATAAAAACTTTATTTGGTAAGGATGGCAATACAGAACTTTTTCAAGTGCTTCTGATTTATATACTTAATTACATGCAGGTGCCTGTGGGCATTCTTCTGGTGCTATCTGTGTGGCAAAGCTTGGCATCTTGAGTTCTGCTGTTTGTTTGGTTGGCTGCTTCATGGTCATTTTTGGGGGGTTTCAGGAACAGTTGTTTGGCTTTTTGATGGTCCATCTTGGCTTGGCTGGCCATTGGTTCTGGAAGGTTTGGCTTCTGGGGTTATGGGGGTTTTACCAATTTGATCATCATTTTTTGACTGGCTTGACTGGCTTTCCTGAGCCCAAGGAACTTGATTAAAAAAGGGGTCCCCAATTGGGGACCCCAAATTACTTAATGGAGGGTGGGCTTGATCTGGGTTTACTGGGTAGCTAAAAATAGCCTGCCCAGGCCCAGCCAAACCCACCAAGGCTTGGGTGTAGCTTTTGGGGCCCAGAACAGGCTCCTCAGCTGCCACCAGGGCGGGAATGATTCCCGCACCTGGATTCACTTTGAAAAGCAAAAATCCAGGTGTGGGCAAATCTCCCCCAGCTGCTAACCCCACCTGGTAGCTAGGAGCAGGTTTGATTCCTGCCTGGGGCCTCAAAGCTGTTACTTCTGTAACACTTGGAGCATGACAGAATCCCTGAAACTTTTAAATATTTTCCCCTATATAAATCTTCTAATAAGCATAGTTACAACAAAAAATTAGATTGAAAATGTGTTTTATCTGTCTTTTTAGTTTAGTTTTGGGTTATTGTTTATTATCTGTTTATAATTAGATAGGATCATACTTTCTATATGGTGCTTTGAAGTGTATAATATTTTATGTGACCCTGTTTTAGACAGGTTCACCTTTTGTTTGATTTCCATGCCTAAGCACAGATGCTAAAAGTGAATTCTTGTTTGATTTTAGGCATATTATGGCTTCTCTATTTAGATCAGTGTTGCCTAGTTTACTTCATGTACATTCAATTCAGATCCCAGATCCTGCAATTGATTTTTTTAGCTCACTGGTGGCTTTTGGTTATGGTTTTTGATGTGGCCTTTGGATTTAGAAATCCTGCTTTCAAAAGCACATGGTAAGCTTAACAAAATTGGTTGATGGGTACAAAAAATTATCTCTTATTCCAGTTAGTTCATTTGAAATATTCATCCACAACTTGGAATTTGCAAGGTGTCTATGAGAGCCTGCATTTAAAAAATTCAAATAAAATTTAATAGATTGATTTGATTAAAGAAGCTGAACCATGTTATGGGATGTTACAATGTAGGTTGAATTTGGCAAACCTGCATTTTTCCCAGCAGGACCTATATCTATAGTACTTCTATGAATACTGGGCTAATCTTAATGCTCAATGACTTATTGCAAAGCTACAGTAGAGCTGTGGAAAATCTGAAACAATGGCTGCTTTATAAAAAGGCAGCCAACCGTTTCAAATCAGGAAACAATTCTGGAAAAATTGTGCTGGGCAAAAGTTTTCTGAAACTGTTTCCTCCTCATATATTTGATGGATGAGCTGTTTTGCTTTAAATCTATAATAAATAAATAAATTATATTACTCTTTAAGTTTAAAGCTATAATCTTTGTGAAATTTAAAACAGAAAAAGTTTAAAATTAAATTTTTATTATTATAATATTAATATTTTATCCTCAAACTTCTGAAGGAAAGCCTTTCTCACCTTGATCCTGTTTTTTTCAAAAACAGATTCCCCATGTCAGGGAATACATATTCTAAAAGCCAGATGGCTTGAATACAACAATTATAGAAAAGCCTGTAATTGTTGCATTTTTAAGCCATTGCAGTCCTAAGCTGCAGATCCACTCTATATTTTGATGAAAATTATAAAATAAAACTTTATTTTTGTTTTTCCAAGCTGAATAGTGCTAGTCTACTTATTTTAATATCTAATTTTATATTCATGCTTGTAATTTTAACTTATATACAATAAAATTAAACAGATGACAAGTAATCACAGTCTAAAAATCCAGAAATTATTGAATTGATTTATTAAATTCAACTTTATATCTTTCCTTGGATGGGAAATCACTTAGTCTTTAATGTTTAGAATTTTGGAGTATTTATCAGCTGCTGGAAATTCAGAACCTGAACGTAAAAATGTGGGATTGTCAAATCCTTGGTCCAAATTTCAAATCACTTTTGTGGGATGACCTTTTTTAATTAAATTGAATTCCTTTTATTTTTATTTGGATTTTTAAAAATGCAGGAACTCATAGACACTTTTCAAAGTTCAAGTTAAACTGCATATTTCAAATGGACAGAGTGAATTAACTGGAATCAGATTTGAAGCGTTCAAATCCATCAACCATTTTAATTAAGTTTACTATGTTTTTTGGTTTTGCGGGATTGTCAAATCCAAAAACAAAATTTCAAATCACTTTTGAATGCCACTAGTAAACTCAGATATTAATTGCAGGAACTGGAATCCAAATTTAATGTACAGTAAGCACACTAGGAAACACCAACCCAAATCAAGAAGCTCCACTCTGGATAAAATCAAATGAAAATTCTAATCTCAACAACCATGTTTAGACATGAAATTAAGTGAAATGTAAAATTATCCAGCCCTGGAAAGGATAAAACATTATACACTTAAAATCACAGATATAGAAATTATGCTACTATTCAAGGCTAAATCAAGAGAAAATAACTACCCACAACTAAACCATAAATCTAAATAAATACATATTTAATCTAATATATATTTTTTGTTTTATTTTTATGGACCAAAAATTGTATTTCTGCCCAGCTCCTACACCAGCCCGCAGGGCAGCCTGTCCACTAGGGTGTCCCTGAGGGTCCAAGAATAGACCCAGAACACAACTCAAGGGGAGTAATGCCAACACACAGCCTCCCAAGGCGTCAGCACCAGCCAACTATCTCCTGCATCTCAAGCCAGGCTCAGCAGCCTGAACCCCAGACAGAGGCTGCTCTCAAGGCCTGAAACCAAAGTCAACCATACCAAGGTCACTGGGAACAATGAGGTTACTTACACCTCCACTTTATACCCAGTTATCACCCGGCCCCGCACTCTGGATTCAAGAGTTGCCACTTCCTGCCCCCGCATTTTTGACACGTCTTATGAGCTATTGGCCACCACTGTTGAGCCATCTGCACCTGTGGTCAATTCAACCATTTACAGCGCCACTGCAAACAAGCCTGATCCCACCTTCTACACAGAGGTCCCCATCCCCTGTGTCAAGCCTGCTATCCAGGATTCCGCGGTACCATCCAAGGGTCAGCGTCAACTGATAGATAGTGAGTGTGAAGCTCTCCTCAACTGCTTGAACAAGGTAATGGCAGTTCAGGATATTGTGTCCTGATTTGGGGTCACAGACAGATGAGTTGGCAATATCAACACAAATTACGGCAACAACAGGTGAATTTCCAAATCTGCCAAGGCAAAGTGGCAGCCAAAACTACTCCAACCCATTCATTTCAAGGCAATCAAGCAGTGGATAACCAAGAATTACCACCTGGACATGCTTGCTGTCCAATCAATGCTTTCCACAGAATTTGGGTTTTCTGTCTCCAAAACCCTTGTCTACAAAGCAATGGTTAATTTGGGATTCTCCTGGAAAGTACTGGGAGTTTTGCTGTACAAACAAAACAGCAAAAATACCATTGAGAATTGACACATTTATGCCAATACATATCTGGCACTAAAGTAGACCGGGAATGTCCAGTTCTTTTATATTGACAAATTGTTATTTTCCTCCTCACTCAGGTCTAGGCATGGGTGGGTCAAGAAGGGGTCCAAGGATGGTGTAGCACATTTTTCAGCTGTCTTTCCCTAGACCTATTCCATGGTAGCGCTTCTTGGTCATTGCAGGTTGGATCAATATCAGATGATCAAGGGTTCCCATAATAGCAGAACATCTCTTGATTTTCTCCAAACCATCATGGAGTACCTTTGGATTAATTACCGGGGCACAACTAACATTGTTCTGCTTGATAATGCTGGGCTCCACAAAGTGGATCTGGTTGTTTCCAAGTTCCTGCCAATCAATAAAAATAGCTATTTGGCCAGCCACTGCCTTGTAAACTGCCCAATGAGACTTCTCTTCCTCCCGCCATATTCCCCATTCCTGAATCCAATTGAGGAGGTGTTTGGTTGGATCAAGAATAAGGTGAAACAAGGCCTTCCTCAGGACACCAAGGATCTATTCAATATTCTTGAGGTCAGTCAATTTGCAATGCCATCCAATGTGGTGGTGTCTTTTTACAAGCACTCTGAATCATTCCTCCCCAAATCCCTCAACTCTGAGCCAATCAGATAAATGGGCACTTTGGATTTTATTTGTTTTTATTTTATTTATTTTGTTTTTATTAGGACTCAAAAATTATTATTTATATATAATGATGTGACATAGAATTGTATTATCAACATATGAGAATTTGTACAAAAGATAAATAAAATTAATTATACTAGATATAAAGATACATATTTTTTATTATAATGCACCAAATAGTGTATTGACTGTAAAGCTAACAAATAAATAAATTCAAAAAAGATAGAAATAGATTAATTTTATTTAAAGAATTGTGAACTCTTTTTAGTACTATGGACTTTTTTAAAAGCCACAGATTTGACCTTGTGAGGCATCACCTGATCCTTATTATTTCAGTGCCACTACAGCCACATAGCACAAAAACCAATGCTTTTCATGTATCTCTGTCTAATTAGTACTTATGATGCAGGTTAAGAATAGCAAATCTATTTATCAAATCATATTACAAGGGAAAAGTAATTCAAGTTCTAAACAATCGCTTGTTTAAAACATAAGTGGAGCAGGCAGCTCAATGCAGATAAATAGAGCTCTTGTTGCTTAACTATGTAATATATGAACCCATACTTGATGAGCAACTAAATAAGCAAATTTATAAATCATATTTTATTATTTCATGTGCTTGTCTAATATAACTACTGTATTATAATATATTTTATATTATTACTATTACAGTAGTTTTCAAACCTGTTGAGATAAACGTATAATCTCAGTCTAAAAACAAATGCAACTCAGTCATAAAATGAAATCAAAGTGGATCCAAATCTATTGTAATTTAATATAAATTCTTTAATTTTTGATTTTGTTTTTAGACTGAGATTTATACGTTTTAGACTAAGATTATATGTTTATCTCAACAGGGTTGAAAACTACTGTATAATTTAAATATTAAAATTAAAATTATAAGATAAAAATAAAAGATAAATTGCAAGGAAAGATTATTTATTAAGGGGATGCTAATTGTAAAGGGGGGATGCAATTATTTTGAGGTATTATACCCCAAAATTAAAATTTCTGCTAATGTGTCTAAATGGGGCCACATACTCTTCTGTACTTGGTGGACAACTCTAGATGTAATTGCAATAGGGGCGGCAATCAGCACCCCAGTGGTTGCTGAGCGCTTAATAAAAGGCAATCATGTAAACAAATTGATTAGTAGGTTCTTTTTGGGAGGCGCATAATAACCAAAAAGCAATGTCAGTGCAAAGGAGTCATACAGGACGTGCTCAACTGTCCTGTACCCCCATAGTGTCTTCTGTTGTCTTAGTGCTAATGGGCATATATCTATTTGAATTGGTATGTCATCTAACTTTTTGACATTGGTTTTTAATATACAGTCTAATACTATTCCTAGGTATGTTGCAATGTGAATCCTTTGAGAGGTATATTTTCTGAAAACATGCATAATTTTTTGTATATTTGAACTAATATGTTGATGTAGGATGTGTTGCTGAACTTGAAGATGGTTCTGGGGGCGCCTGGCTTGTATCTGCCTCCATGCCTTGGCAAACAAAATGAATAAAGGTTTAAATGTATTCATGAGGACTGTGTCCTTGACTTTTTTTGATAATGCCTTGAATACTTCATTAAATATTTCAGTTTTTAGATTTTCAGTTCCTATTTGAAAGTTAGTTTTATTAGATTTTTTTCATATTCATTTATGCTTGAAAAGGGAAATCTTTGAATACTTTCATAAATATATTCATCCAAATTCATCTTGATATCCCCTCAAATTTCATTCATCTCTTTGAAATTGATATTTGCTCCTATTTTATATGCTTCCATAACCCACAGCAAGCACCCTGCAGGTGGTAAATATTCCTTGTTTTTTACTTCCCTATTTTCATATTGATTCATGTTCATTTGAATTGTTTTATTATTTTCATTTTTATTTATTTGCTTTACAGGGGCTACCAGTGATTGGAAACCCCCGTAAAACCAACTGGGCGTAAAGGCCACCACTTCAGCAACCTCCTCCCCATTCCTAGTTGTGACTAACATAAATTTAAGTAAAACATAAATAAACTTACAAATTGTTTCCCCTGCAGCCCCCTCAGCCACAGGCGCCCCATCAGCAAACCTCATGAGAGTTGACTGCTCTTTATTTGATTTCCTTGCTTTGATCTTCCTTATTTTCTGTGCAACTTGTGCTTCCTCTTGATTTTCATTTGATAAAATTTCAGTATTTCTTGAAGCACTTCTGCTTCTTGATTGTAATTCATTTTCATCTGTTTCTATTTGATTAGTTTCCTCTTTATTTGTGTTGATTTCCTTTGAAATTTCATTTCCTTCAATTAGTTTGATTATTTAAGTATTTTTTCTATTGGTTTTTTGCAAACTCCCACAAGTTGTAACTTTCATTGTTGAAATTTAAACGTTTGAGTAATTTCTTTTGTAGATTTAAAACTATTTACTTGTGTTCTTCTTTGACTATTGTTCCCAGGCTATTTTTGCAGTTTCATTTTGCTGGACCAAAGCCCTTCCCTCTTTTCCTAGCTGATTTACTACAATTTCCCTGATATTATGTTTGAGCTCACTAATCTTTTGGAGGGCTAACTCTAATTAATTGATTAGGCTGTAGATATTTGAATTTTTGTTTGAATTACTTAAAAAAACTTGTTTTTATAGTACTATCTTCAATGCATGAATATTTTTCATCATCATTAATAAATCAAAGATCAAAAATGTAAATATTGCATTAGAATATTGCAATTAGATATCAACTCTTGATATTAAGATATGATGTGCATAACTCAATGCATTTTTTTAAATAAAATTAAATGTAAATGTGGCGTTTTCATTGTAATTTATATAAATGGACTGTGTTTATATTAGGGAGTCATTGATGTTTAGTACAAATATTGATATATAGTCCATTTTACAGCCTGCATATTTACCTATTGATAATAATTCTGTAAGCTTTTTAGTCATATTTTATGAAGAATACTAATATAATGGATTAATAAATTACTGTTATGGCCATTAATTGACTGATTTTCTTTGCTGTGGTGATCTTGCATTTTCTGATATTTACACACTGGTGTCCAATTGGTTGGTTTCACATATGTTGAGCAACTTGGGTTATTGCTGGTATGTTCAAAGCTACAGATAGATGTTAGCCTTGCCAATGTACTCTAACTAATCCTATGCAAGAGCACTAAAGACTACAATAGAATAGAACTTTGAAGATACTTACGTTTATTGAAACTGTAGTACAATCTAGCCAGTGGCTGCAATCTATCCAGGTGTAACTAAGAGCTTGTTTTTGTCCTTTCAGGCATCTTTATCAATATATACTGCAACAACCCTTGGTCTTGTCCTTTCAGACAGTTCTCAGTGGCTACCTTTGCAATAGGTCCATCTTTGCTGGCTGCGCCTATCCTGATTGGCTGTCCTTGGCATGTGTGTTGCTACTGGTCTTAGCAGGCGTACATGGCACTTCAGCTACAGCCTACGCTCTTCTTGAGCTAGCCTACTGTCATTTATTGATTGGCTGTATCTTACACGCCTATTATTGCAATGGGAAACTACACCGTATTTATTTGACACTTATAAATGGTCCTTAATCTGTCTTCCAAAATTGGAAGGTAGAATTCTGGTATTCTATTTGTAGGGCTTAATCAGTGGTCCTTTTCTGGCTGGCAAGCTGTCTGCTTATTAATGCAATGAGTTGAATTAGAGATTATATGCCATATAATAGCAGACTCAATCTGATATCAACTAGTGGATTATCTGCTGTGTAATGCTGACCCAAACCAATAAAGAACCCAATTATATGCAGTGTAATGCTGATCTGAACTCGGTATTTCTTAGCCATATGTGCATCACTTGTTTGATATACTCATATATGTCCATCAGGTTGGGTGGGACTGAGTTAATACAACGTCCAGTAGGATGGAATGAGGGATATACAATTGATGATTACACAATTACACGCTATGAAATCAGTGATAATCATTATATTGGCTAACGTTTATACAGTGTATAATGCTAATATCAATTATAATAAACTAGTAATTATATGGTGTATAATCACTACACATCAGAATGATAATCAGTGATAATACGGCATATAATTGTTGCATCTATCATAATAAACTAACAATTACATGGCGTATCACTTCCATATCCATTATAATATATTGGTGATTATACAGTGTATAATTACTACGCTTAATAGAATATTAGCCTAGTGATAATACGGTGTGTAACTGATAATGCTCTGCATGCAATGCTCAGCCTGATCATTTGTGGTCAATCAGCCTAATCTCACAACATCCCATTGCACAGGCAATAGGAAACGTGGTTGCCACCTTGACCACATCCAGCCTTGGGGTGGCAACCACATTTCCTATTGCCTGTGCAATGAGATGTGAAACCAACCAATTGGACATCATTGAGTAAATATCAGAAAATGTACAATCACCACAGCAAAGAAAATCATCCAATCAATGATCATAAACAGTGATTCATTGATCCATTATATTACAGTAGTTTAAAAGCTATGGTGACAATCAAAAACAATCCAGATTTAA
Organism: Entomophthora muscae; assembly: GCA_014839935.2. Classification (NCBI taxonomy): domain Eukaryota; kingdom Fungi; phylum Entomophthoromycota; class Entomophthoromycetes; order Entomophthorales; family Entomophthoraceae; genus Entomophthora; species Entomophthora muscae. Next base: position 45,860 of record QTSX02007267.1, read on the forward strand.
ACAAAATGAACTCAGATTTAAACTGAACTAAAAATAAATGAATTTATATTGATTTACAATAGATTTGGGTTCATTTCAATTTTGCTTAAATCTGAATTTATTTTGTTTAAATCTATCAGGGATCCACTCCTTGGGAAGTCTCTCTCAAATTGAATGAAGGAGAGCTCCCAAGTTGAATTTGACTAGAGTGGACCCTACTGGAATCCCTATCATTAACATGTGTAGGAGGTGACCAAATAAGCGGAATCTCCCCAGGAAGGAAGTGAAGTGGTTTATAAGGTAATAGACGCTGGTATATCCCAAGACCAACCAGGGGGCCTTGGGGTGGATGATAGGAGGGAATCAGGCTGTTTCTACGTATGGGGCATGGTGGCAAGGTGGTCAAAAAATAATACCAAATTGAGTCTTCTGATTTATTGGTGGGAGTTGATTTGTGGGTTTTGAAGTTCACATTGGCTTGCTAATAACTTATTAACACACAAAAAGTCCATACAAGGAAGATGAACTTCATGTTGTTGAAAGGTGAACCTTTGAATCTACTAATCAAGTTTTTAGAGTTTGAAGATATATATTTATTGGTTTGATAGGAATAAGAAAATTGTTGGAGTAATTTGCTCAAGAAAAAATATTAAGTTTAAATACTGAAGTAATTGGGAGAGGGAGCATAGTGGTTACCAGGTGATCCTGCAAGGGTAGTTTGGCCAGTATTGCCTTGCAGGTCTGCAGCCTGCAATTCAAGAAGAGGTAGGTTGAATTATTGGGATGCAGTATTCTTCTGGACTCTGGTGGGGATAGTATTGTGAGCCTGGATGAGCATTATTCCTTTGACTTGGTTTTGCTGCTTTGATTGATTGGCTAGAAGGGTCCCCTGTACATTGGTGGTTTGCTGATCTGCATTTATTTTTGGTTTGATTGGCTGGTTTTTGGGTTTTGGAGCTTGTTTTGAATGTAATTTGTTGTTGTTGTCACTCTCTTCATCCTTGGCTGTGATTTTTTATTTTAAACTAGGATTTATATTGAATTTCAAGCTTGAGTGTTTGTTCTTGCTTTTGTTTTTTCTCTTGTTCTTGTTCTTAAAAGCACGTTCATTTATCAATTTTAAACCCAGAATCAGTTTGATTGTATTAATTGAATTGATTTGGTGATTTTTTCTGGTTTCCACATTTAAATTTTCCATTATGTGATCCAATTGTGTTTGACAGGCCCAGAATTAGGACAATAACTTGTGTAAGGGATAGAATCCCTTACAAAATCAGAGTTCATTTTGTTTGTTGCCATAGATTTTAAAACTATAGTAGTTTTAAAAGCTATGGCAACAACCAAAAAATACTTCATATCTAAACAAAAGATTTCATATTTAAGCAAAATCCAACTTTCAGGTAAAATATACACTCTGTTAACAGGGTTTACTGGTATTAATGGGCAAAATGAGTCAACACAGCAACAAAGGGCTCATGTGCAAAGAAAAACTATTTAAAATATAATCTGAAATACCATGATTCACAAACAAAATGATGTGAGTTGACTTTTGTTGTACATATGTTTACTATGTGAATGGGTGAAAAAATACACCCAAGCAAGGTGAATCAAAACTCAAACCAAAAACAAAACACAATAGCAACTCCCTATGTAAACAAAATCACTCACTCAGTGTGTGCAATGGATTGTAATCATGAATGATACCAAGGTATCTAAAATAAGACACAAGATCTGAAACATAAATTTTAAAAATATTGTGTTGGGTGTTTGAATTTGGCAATAAAATCTGGGAAAATGGGTGTATTTTTTTTGAGTATTCTAAAGTAGGTGTTGTAAAACCAAAAACAACTAATTAAGAAATAAAAAATCTATAATTGGGATATTGGGTGGGGAAAACTCTAATTAAATATCCATATTCAGATAAAAGCAAAAAATAAAATTAGGAGTAACTTAATTGAAATTTATTTAATATTTTATTAAATTTTAAAATGGAAGGAACACAACACCAGAGTACCAATGCACCCGTTATGCACCGCGGTTGCGGTTGCCCCCACGGGTCAAAGAATAGAGTTAGTACAACCCAAGTGCCTACTCAAGGAGGAGACGGGAGAGGAGAGGAGAGTTCCATAGTGATGCTGCACTGACACAGCTGGTTCAAGGAGCACAATATGCTAGGGTGCAGAGCATCAACCCTTGGGTCCCCAAGCTGACCCAGAAGCCCACCAAGGTCACAACTACAAAGAAAGTTAGAAACAAGGAGGTAGAACTTACTTTGTATGTGTTTAAGTTGTGTACCGGCAAGAGTTAGTCCCGTCAATCATGCTGGAGAAGGTGAAGCCTGTACTTGATACTATCTACAAGCCCTACATCAGTGATGGCAATCAGGAAGAGGACAAGGAGCCTGAGTTCTTCAGAACTGATGAGGGAAGTTAGTATCAAAGAAAGTTGCTGCGTTTTACACCAAGGTGCCCATGCCCTGTGTTGTTCCCAATGCCAACAAGTCAATCCCTACCTCTAAAAAGCCCGCTCAGAAGTGCATCCCTGACATTAAACGCATCATCCTGCTTAAGCTAATGCGTGAATCAGGCAATTACAAGGCAGCTGTGGCCCTTGTTGGAGTGGATCCCAAGTACGCCTCCAAGACCTTCAACAAGTTCATTAACACAGGTTGAGTCCTTGCCGCATAGAAATCCATGCATGTTTCCACCATGCTCACCAAGGAGCACAAATGGGTAATCCGCCAGTGGATCACCTGGGACTGCAATCTTGAACTGGCAAATATATAGGCAATGGTCAAGTCCACTTTTAGGGTTGAGGCTTCCATTTTCTTTTACTGCCATCTGCTGAAGATGTGCTTTTCCTGGAAAAAACTTGGGGTATCCCCATACAATTGGAACAACCCAGCCAATATCAAGACCCGGAAAATTTACGCTGAGGCGTACACTGCCCTCAAAGCCAAGGAGACAGTCAAATTATATTACATTGACAAATCAGCATTTGCCTTGTCAATGCGCAATGAGTATGGCTATGTCCCCAAAGGCTCAAATGACGGGATGGCTTGGCGTGCTGCAGTCCGCGCCACAGCCTATTTAATGGTGGCTCTCCTTGGTCCAAAGGGGGTTGAGCTATACCAAATGATTTTGGGATCTCACAATAGCTGTACCTTCCTATCATTTCTCCGACTGGTCTAGGAGCACATGAGGTGCACAAGCCCGGGCTTCACCAACATAATTGTGTTGGACAACATTGGTCTCCACAAGGTGGCTGACATTCTCAAGGAATTCCCAATTATTGACACAAGCATTGCAGTGGACCCCCAGCAATTGGCCACGGCAAATATGTGCCTTCTCTTCCTCCCTGCCTATTTGCCCTTCCTAAATCCTATCAATGAAGTCTTTGGGTGGCTCAAGAAAGTTGTCAAGCAAGGAACCCCAACTGGGACCAAAGACCTGTTTAATTTGCTGCAGGCTGGGATCCACACCCTCCCAGCTGAGACTGTGGCCACATTCTATGGCCACGCTGATTCATTCATCCCCGCTTGCCTTGCCAAACAGCCAATCAATTAAAGGCTTAGCTTGTCTGACTTTTTTATATTCTCTAATTTGCTATTTAAGATTTATTAATTATCACTTTATATTTAGAAGCTTCTAAGCCCACAATCACATTCAGCAGGACAATCAATAGAAGGTTAGTAATTTATTTATTTATAATAATTTTTTATTGTGTCATCTAAGGGTATCCCAAACGCTTGATACTGGATTACGTGAACGCACTAATATCACTTTTGGTGAATAAATATAAAAATCAAATTAAAAAGTTAAATGTAATGTGTATGCTTTAAAAGTAGGTTTTATTGACATATATTATTATGCTTTTATTAAGACCTTCTCTGGGATATATTTTGCAAATCTTGTTTGCTAAAATAAGAATTAAAATATTTTATTATAATAAAAATAATATGAATTGCAATGGAATTATTTGGAAGATAGAATTTATTAAGAGCGCCTTAGTGAGTTCTTCTGTATGTACCCACCCCGTGATAGAGGTGGCGCACAACCTCCACCGCCACACTGTGGACAGTGGATACACCCTGGTTAAAATACTCCCGCCTGCTGGTGAAAGGGAGTAGGGTCAGGTGCAAATGGAGGAGCAGCTTCTATGGTGGGGCTGCAACCCCATAGATACTGGCCAGGACCAGGGCGTCCTGAATGACGTGATCCACCAAGTTGTACCCAGGGGGATCTTCTTCACATCCAGTGAGAGCCTGGCCTTGTCAATTCCTAGGAGGACCCGTCAAGATCCTCCACGCTGGCGCCCATTCCAAAGTAGAAGAGATACCCCAGGTAAACCATCAGATGAAGCCTTTTCCCAGCAAAGGCTTCCATAAACTCACACAATTTATTGAAAACTGCACGGATCTTCTTTTCATGCTTGGTCTTTGCAAAGGTCAGCTCCATGGCTGCAGGGACCCCCATCTTGTTAGCACTCCATGCCAGCCCAAAGTCTGCCAAGAGGATTTTGGTTTTCTTGACAGCTGTTGCGTCTGCAAAAGCCAATTTTCCCACCGTGCAGCCAAAGTTGTCCAGCAGGTAAGAAATTGTGTGCTCCAAGGGGTAGCAGAAGCAAGCAGCTGCATGGGCCGGCCCATCTCCAGTACATTCTTAAATGGGAGAGTTGCCAGAACTTCCCAAACAAGCTCAATGGGGTTTACACAGTAAACTCCATTGAGGACCACCAGGTCAACTTGGACCAATTGGGCATCCTTGTAGGCAGTAACTGCCCACTTGGATGCCCCCTTGGCATGCATAAGTTCAGCCAACGCCTCCTATAACATCAGAAAGAGCCTGTGGACCCTGTCTTTGAGCTCCTGCAAGACAGGGGGGACAGATAGAGTTGTTTTGTCACGTGAGCGGCAAAATTTGAATAGAAGGTGGGCGGGACAAAAGGAACCAGGACCTGGCGGAGTTCACCATCAATGTTCTCTAAAAAAGGTAAGTATTTTGAAGTTGTTATTAATTTTATTTTTTTAGATTACCTTTGCAGGTTTCTTCCTTGCTGGAAGCTTCAGCAGGCTTTGCCATTCTCAGTGCAAGCAATTGTGCTGGCAATTCAGTGTCCACAGTTCTTGCGCGCTTTGCAGGTTTGAGATGTTCATACATCTCAGGGTCGTCAACCCAGATGGACGGCACAAAGAGGGCAAAGGACTTTAATTGAAGGCCTTCCACAAAGTGCTTCTGGAAATTTGAAAGCCGTTCAATTGTTGTTTTGGGGGTGTCTGGCATCTTGGCCATGAGTGCCTTTGCGGACACCTTTTCAATTTTGTCTCCTTCAAGGACTGCAGACTTAACTCTTGCTTTGATCTTGCAGTCAATCTCTTTAATTTCAGCAATTGCTGAGTCAAGATCCTTCCAAAGCTTCTCTAATTCTCTCATTGATTTTTTACTAACCTTTCCATATGTTTTTATAGCTTTTTCCTCAATAAATTTTGTATTATTTTGATACTATTGCCTCTTTGTTTATTCCTGTTTTTTTACCATCTACTACATTATCCCATCTTTTTACCCATTGTGTATATGTTCTACGCTCAACTCAATATGTGTTGTTTGCTTTGTGTTGGCATTGTTTCCTTAATCACCATATTATTTTTGGCGCTTTGCACAGCCCCTTGTGAAAATATTAACAACAATTTGATGATCAGCTAAATTTGAATTAGAAAATTATAGGTTTACTGTTTTTAGATAAACTTGTTACTAATCCAAATTCAAAACCTTACTGATAAACTTTAAGTCAATCAGGAGCTGAGTGATAAAGTGATTGTTGTGACATAAAGGGACATTCAATAATTCTTTGATTCATGTACGCTAATTAATATAATTGGCTGGATCTTTTGCTATTGTATGCCATTGCCGCTGTGGCAAGTTGTTGGTGGACTAGTGCTAACCCAGTATCTGATTGGGCACTAGTCCATCAACAACTTGCCACAGTGGCAATGGCGTACAATGGCAAAACATCCAGCCAATCATATTAATTAGCACACATGCACCAAAGAATTATTGAATGACCCTTTATGTCACAACAATCACTTTATCACTTGGCTCCTGATTGGCTTAAAGTTTATCATTAAGGTTTGAATTTGGATCAGTAACAACTTTATCTAAAAACAGTTAACACTATAATTTTCTAATTTAAATTTAGCTGATCACCAAATTGCTGTTAATATTTTCACAAGGGGCTATGTTTAAGTGCTAAAAATAACCGTGTTCTGGATCTAGATACACGACATAGTAAATATATGATTTTATAGAAATAAGCTGAACATAAAGAATAAAACCAACTATAAACAAAGAGAAAATGAACAATTTAAATTCAAAAAAGATAATATATATAGAAAATGCTTGACAACAGGGGTTTTATTGGGGTGGGGAAGAGTGATGCCTAGTAGGTAGAAGAGCGCGGGAAGGAAGATGTTGAGGAAGTGCTGGCCTGGGGGGTCTGGGATTGGGTGGGTGGGGCTGGAAGGTGGGGGGTGGCGGGGATAGGGGTAGGGGTAGGAGGTGTGACAGAAATTGCGGGATAGTAAGAAGCCATTTATAAGTGATGGGGAATTACCACCCAAATCCACATAAAATTAATGATTAATCACCAACATGGCTTCAAACATCTGGGACATTATTTTTCTTGTTATGCCTAGGCGCCAGATTGGCTATTTTATAACTTAATCATATTATTCATATTCAAATTATTCAGAAAGAGTAAAATATAATCAATCCCAAATATTTAATTGATCTTGGGCTTGGGTGATTTTTTAAAAAATAATTCATTGATTTTATAATTGAAAATTGCAACTTATAGTACTACTGAAAATATCTTAAGTGCTACTACAAACCAAAAATATTTATGATGAGTTGCATGGGAGAGTAATAGCAGCCCCAAAGCTATAAATGCTATTACCCTATCTTTGGCTCATCATAAATATTCTTAGTTTGTTTTAGAAAAAAAGGTTGTTGTTTTTGAAAGACTGATAACTCTATTTAAAATACACCCTCTAGTAAGCTGCCCTACTTCATGAACTTGCCCCAATACACTACTAGCATCTTCTGATATTTTTGTTTCTCTGGTATCATCACGTGATTTCAAATGATAAAATATCTCAGAATATTCTGAGAAGCTTTCAAATGTTAAAGGTGAAGTATATAACTTCCCATCTTTCATCAAATATGAAAGATTAATGCGCAGATTTTTAACTTCAAGCTCTCTTTTTATAGGCCTAAATTTCCTTTCATAAATATAAAAAAATGCTTTTTGGGAAACAATTGAACCAGTTAAAGATGAATTGTATAATTCTTTTCTTCTTTCTTCTTTCTCAAAAATATTTTTTAGATCATTAATGTTGTTAATATAAAGTACATTTTCTTTTTCCTTTAAAATTTTTGATATTACACCAAAGTGACCATCAACAATGCTTTTTCCATGGCATTCAACAAAACGGTTATATTTTATGGAACCCTTAATATATTTAGGTGCCTCTTTAAATAAGTAATATAAAAATTCATATGATCTAAAATGATTTCCATTATCTGTCCATACTTTTATATTTTTTATTTTTTTAAATCTATCTAATTTAAGAAGACTTATTAGACATTCACCTGAAAATAAAGAATCATGTGATAATATTTGAGACAAAAAATCATGATATTCATATTTAATTTTATTGTTTTCTTTAAAAACTAATGCAAACCCTAATAATGAGATTGGTTTTTTTGAATAAAAACAATTATTGGTCTCAATTGGACCACCTCCAACCTTTAAGTTTTCTTTATAATCTATAACTACAACACAAGACTCATCATCTAGTTCATTAATATCTTTTTTATATTCACAATTTTGATGATCATAAAAGTCTTGGTGCTGATTAATAGTCTTTAAGTCATTGTCTATAGATTCTGGTAATGGTAAGTTTTTACTTTCACATTCTTCCTTCTTTTTTTCTAGTGAATTTTTTAAATTACAAATATTGCACATATCGGTTTGTTTTTTACTTTTTATTATATTTTTAGGGATTAATTTATAGTAAGTGGAAATTGAAACTGAAATTTCATTTTTTATTTTCATATTTTCATATATTTCTTTTTTTGTTTTAAGTAGAGAGTATTTAATTTCAGTTGAGTAATTACTCATCTCTTTTTCTATATCTTTATAAATTTTTTCAGGCACTTTTTTTGTAAACTGGCTTGTTTCAAAAGAATTTTCCAGCAATTTTTTAATTATTTTTTTAGTTATTTCTTTTTTTTAATGAATAGTTATTATTTTTTTGGCTTTTTTTGTTTAAGCTTACATTTTTATTTTTATTTATTTTTCTTGAGTATTCAAACTCACTTTTGGTTATATTAAACCCCATATCATTAAGCTCTTTTAAAGAGTAACTGGAAGTAACCAGAGATCGCAAGGCTGGGAGATGTTTTTGGGGAGAAGATTTCATGAGATCCTTTAAGTTTTCAATGAACTCATTGCCTTTTTGATTTTGAATAGTTGGCAGGAACTGAGCTTTCCCAAATTCAGTTTGAGTAAGGAAGTGCTTGATGAAATTATCAAGATCATCACCAGCAATAAAGAGGAATGCCTTTTTTAACATTGCAATTCTCTCTCTTTTTGTTGAAGCTCCCAAGGAAAAAAAGGGTAGCATGGAAGAAGTAAATTTAACTGAGGACATGGTAGTATTTTGAATCTGTAATTAGGTCAGATCTTTGATGTGTGCCTTAATGATGGAGTAGTTATGATCAGAATGTGGTCTTTGAATTGGGTTATTTGGATTAGAAGCTTTGTGGTACTTTAGCTCTTATATACCAAGCTAAATGACACCATTCTGAAAGAAATGGTGTGATAGCTTTTATTATAGTTTGAACTTGAATTTATGTTTGCAGAAATTAATTAAATACCCAGTTTTCATGCACAAGTGATATATGTGAAGCAGCTAAGCATTATTATTACATCATATCCTCTTTGTAATCAATGCAAATCAATTAAAATGATGTATTCAGTTAATTGTAACTCTTCCGCATATTTTTAAAATGATAAAATATTAAAGAATTCCATTTAATGAATGCTCAATTTGAGGTTCAAAGCTCACTTGAACCTTAAAATCAATCTAAACAGTGATAAAAACATCCTAACTTCAAACTATCATAAAATCCTAGAGAATTGAGCTTTTTAAATAAAATAAAATGCGAAAATAAAGCTCTCAATCTTATCTTTAATTTCGTCAAATAAAAAACATCTGTTGTGTATTCAAAAAAGAGTATTTATTAGCTTTGAAGTGATCTACTTTATATCATTAGATATAATCATATAATAAAATCTGGATTATGCTCTTTTAAATTACTTTTGCTTTAATATTGAGCATAGTATACATATTAAAATTTTTACACCAATAGAAAGATAAGATTCTTAGCTTCATTTTGATAGTTTACAGTGTGAAAAAATATTAATTTTTCATTGAGTTATTAATGTTTTAAATATAAATTGTGTAATTAGTTACTTTTTCAAAATCGAACTGTGTTATGCTGCGACTTGAGCAGCATGTGCATTAGAAAATGGCCTAATCTCTAAAATAATGACCCATCTTTTTGTAAAATTTCCAATTGTAATACCAGGATTAAGCAGAACAATTACTCCTATCCAAAGTAGCCCAATATAAATGGCCTGAGACAACATCAACAAATCTTCAGAATAAAATTCTGTACATTGGGAGGCAACACAATTTTCAGTTTCAAGAATGGGGGAGGGGCTACAAAATTGGTTGGCTCAAAATTAACATTGGGCGGCACCAACAACAAAGTTCCAACTTCAGGACCCCATCTTCCAGAAATGATTCTGTTGAGAATCAGATTGCATGGAATATATTGTAATAACCAAACTACAGGATGAATTTTGAAAAGTAAATTGGAACTTGGGATAAATGATTTTTATTGAGTAAAATTTTGGGAGGACTCAACTCTTAGAGTTGAAACAATGAAAATTATTCAGTATATATCAGAAAAATTGATTAAGTAATACCACCTGAGTCTTGACCTCCTATTTCTTTCACATTGTCAAGTAAGTATCTGGTCCAGGTTGCAAAGAACCCTTGTGTGACTAGTTTCTGACGACCATGTTGATTGACAAGCTCATATTGGGTGACCCTCAAATTACGCCAATTTATTAATGTCAATTTGCAAGGGGGATCTGGTTTCAGCTGACAGACTGGAGCGGCCATAACCCATTTCTGATTGACTGTTTGATTTAAATCCGTTAACTTGGTCAATTTTGATAAAAGTTTTTCTGGCTTTTTGAGCCTTCTTGCTTGGGCAGATAATACCCGGCATGATGGAACCTACTGTGACATTAACCTCTGATTTAGCCCTGGGCACAATACCACCATCCGGGAGATGAGATAAGGAGAAATTCTTATGGGCAGATGGGAGTTTCATCACAGCCAAGGTAAGTTCAGGGTGACCAATAGCAGTGGGATTGCGCTTGTAGAACTCATGAATCAGATCTGGGGAATCAGAACAATTGTAGTGGGGAACCCAGGAGTTTTCAGAATCAGGATAACCCTTCCATGAAACCAAATATTTCAAGCGTTGTTGATTCTTGCAGGAAGCCAAAATATAATTCAACTCATACTCAGGTTCTCCCTCCACACTAATGAGTTGGGAAGAAGGAGTCTCTGTACCTTTAAAGGGAGTAAGAAGACATTCATGAAAGGTTTGGAAAATCTTGAATGCAGGAGGTAAATCCAGCCAATAGGCAGAGGGGCCAATTTGATGTTCAACTTTGAAGAGACCAACTTGTTTAGGCCCTAACTTACAACAGGGAACCTTCAGTTTCATATTGTGAGCATCAACCATGACTAGATCACCTGGCCTGTAAGTTGGACCTTCCTGGCACTTGCAATCTGTGTATTCCTTGTAAGTTTTCACAGCGGCAGTGAGAGTAATATGGAGCTCCTGATGAACCTGCTTCAATGCAGCAGCCTGATCAGTTGCAGCTTCCCTGTTGCTGACCAAACAAGGACCCATATTAGAAGAAGGGTTGTAACCCACATTGGCATAGAAGGGCAATACTTGAGTTGACGTGTGTTGAGCGTTATTATATGTGAACTCTGCCATGGGTAGATTATCACATCATTCATCTTGTCGTGAATTAGTGTAGCAACGTAGGTAGACCTCCAAACTTTGGTTTACCCTCTCTGGTTGTCCATTGGATTGAGGGTGGAAAGCCAATTAACGACACAGTTTGATACCTAGAATCCCAGTGAAAGCTTCCCAGAACTGAGCAATGAATTGGGGCCTGTGGTCACTCACAATTGCCATTGGGATGCCATGTAGGGAAAAGATTCTATTCACAAACAACCTAGCCGTTTCCACCAAAGTAATTGTGGTTGAGCAAGGTACAAAGTGCGCCATTTTTATAAAACAATCTACCAACAGCATGACTGTGTTAAACCCATTGGAATTGGGAAGTTTAACAATGAAATCCACCAACACAGACGTCCAGGGTCCTGCAGCAGGCTGCAGTGGAACCAATAAACCCGTAGTTTTGTTCCATCTTGCCTTAGATCAAACACATACCAGACAATTGCAAACAAAAGCTGCCACCTGCACTTTCAAACCTTTCCAGGAAAACTGGCAACGGATTAGTTCCACCGTTTTGTTTTTTCTTGGGTGGCCTGCTGTAGGACAGGTATGATTAGCCTCCATGATTTCATCCCAAATAGTGCCTTCAGGGACCCACAAGCAACCTTGATGATATAGGACTGGACCAATCTTATGATAACCCTGAGACTGACCCACTGGGTTTGCACATGCTAGCTCTAATAGCCTATCATAGCCTTTGGAAAAAGGTTGCAGGAACTTAACTTTGGAATATAAGTCCAGGTCTGCGCCCTTAGTTAAGGACATGGTAGCCAGCGTAGCAGGAGGAGACAATACAAAAGGCACCAAAGCCTCATCTGGAATCATATTATGTGTGTTAAACTTGGCATCCATACTAGCATCTGGGAGATGGGAATGATTCCTGCTTAGTGCATCAGCCAAGTGATTGTCCAATCCCTTAATAAACCCATATTGGAACTTGTATCTTGTCAGGTCACTATGCCATCTGGATTGGCGACCCAACAAAACCCTGGGTTATTGATAATATAGAAGAGCTTTGTGGTCAGTTCTTACTACAAATTAATGACGTGCCAATGTGAGATTGTGATGTCAATGCTTTAACAATTCCACAACAGCCAACAATTCCTTGTCATAAATCATGTAGTTGAGTTCTCAAGCCTCCATCTTCCAGGAGAAATACCCTACAGGTCTCTCAATCCCGTCACTAGCTGTCTGCAACAGCACACCAGCCACAGCATATTTATATGCATCAGTGGAAACCACAAAAAGAAGCTCAGGATCCACATGTCTTAACACTGGGGAGGACAACAAAAGAGCCTTGACTGCTGAGAAGGCACCTGCGCACTCAGGCGTCCAGACTAAAGTTGTCTTTCCACTAGCCAAATATAAAAGGGCAGCCACTTCAGACAGGTGAGGGGTGAATTTCTTCAAGAACGTACAGGTACCCAAGAAACTACGGAGTTGGGATACTGTCACAGGCAAGCATACTCTCAAACCACAGCTTCCTTGTCAGGGGCAATGATGTGGCCATCATCAAAGATAATATTACCCAGAAAGGTAACCTTACGTTTGAAGAATTCACATTTGCTTCTTCTAATGATCAAGTTGGCCAGGAGGATGTGCTCTACCACTGCTGAAAGATGGTCTTTATGTGACTCCTCATCTGGAGAGAACACCAAGATATCATCCATATACACAATGGCACATACACCCAGGAGATCCCCCAAGACAGAATCAATTAGTCGCTTAAAGTAAGCTGGAGCATTCTTCAATCCAAAAGGCATTACCCGGAACTGAAAGATACCCTTCTTGGTTCTGAATGCTTTCAACCATTCCATTCCTTCTGCAATCCTGATTTGATTGAAAGCATTCAACAGATCAAGTTTCAAGAATACCTTTGCCTTCTCAACACTCTAGAGATCTGTGCTTTGAGAGGTAAAGGATAGGGATCAGGGGTTGTGATGTTATTTAAGTTCCTGTAGTCAACAAAAGGACAAAGGGACCCATCAGCCTTTTGAACAAACAACAACAGAGAGCAAATTGACAAAGCCTTTTTAAAAATATAGCCCTTTGACAGCATGTCACAAGTCCATTCTTCCAAACATGTGTCTTCCTTCAAGGTTAAAGGGTAAATAGGAGACGCAATTCAAATCAGATCAACGGTAACTTTAAAGTCAAAGTCAAACTGAGTGTGTTTGGGAAGGATCTTGCCTCTGGTAGTGTCAAATGCTGCAGACTAGGGTTGCAATCATGCCAGTAAATCCAAACTTGCAGGGACAGAAAGCAATTTTATGGTCTGTGATGATTGCTCCATTTCAGACATACCTAACACCAGAATACAAATAGATATACCCAATGAGTGTTCCACCTGTAATGCATTTTCTTTCAGTAAGGTGGATACATTATGATCTCTCCACCAACCCACACCCAAAATGATAGGATACATTGGGGAGGAGCAAACAGAGAACCTTGCGGTAAAAGACTGACCTAAAACTACAAAGGTTACTGGCTTCTTCAGCTGGAAAGAGGGAAATGTCTGACAGTTCCCACCCCTAACAAGCATTCCCGGGTGATACTTGAGTTGTAGCAAGTTGGCAGTCTCCACACTCATGAAGTTTTTGGAAGCACCTGTATCCAACAAAATGGCTGGCTGATAGATAGTCTGACTGTTATCAATGCTACCATAAAACAAGAAGTAACCAGAAGCAGATTTATTTGCAGCAAAGGTGGCATTCTTGACAGGGTCTTGTCTTTTCATTGGCAGCACAGACGGCAGCTAAGGAGCCATGATGCTCCTAGAAGTAACGCTCAATCATCTCTTGGACAGCAGCCGGAAGAATGGGGCTATCACAATCAATGGGAACAAGGGGCAACTCTTCAGATGTAACTACAGAAGACTTTGCAGGTATGGCTTGCTGAAGCATTGCCAAGGAACTATCAGGGCCAGACACTACTGGGACCTCCTTTACATTGGCAGATTTGTTCACCACTGCCAATTGCAACTGAGACAGGCTAGGGGGAGAACAATCTTGGCTTTGGTTGAAAGGAACTACCGCGGAGCAAGGGCCAGAAAACCAGGAGCCCACAGCGGGTTTATCCTCAATTACCAACGTACCTTGCTTGGAAGTGGATGGAATTTGAGACCAGAGAAAAAATTTGGCTTACAGGGCCTCAGTTGTGGTTAACAGGGAATCCCAAACCACCAAATCCTGGGCAGTCTGGCCAACTGTTCACCACAACGCTGAGAGTTTATTCACCTTGGGAACATCATTTGTACGGCAGTAGACAATAAACTGAGGAAGGAATATCAAAATCAGAGTAGTACCCTGACAGAAGGCGTACAGCTTACAATATACTTTGAGCTCCTCAATAGATACACACAAATTTTTTAACAAAGGGTATAGAGATGCACTCTCAGTTAAAACATGTGGATTGCGCTCCACCACAGACAACAACCATTCTTGGGCATCTTCAGAAACCTTTGTTATCACATGGTAAACTTGGGATTTGTGACTAAGGCTTGAACCGGAATAGAATGATAATGCTGACAAAACTTCACGTGAAATCTCATCAGTAGGTGGAGCAGGAAAATAATCCAGACGCCAAAATGACATGATGCAACAGAAATAGAAAACAGAAGATCCAATATCAACAACTGCAGCTGGAGATGGAAACCAAAAATTAAAAAAAGCCCAAACTGAAAGCTCAGAAAGGAACTGATACAAATAAACATGGTAAACGCAGATATCTCAATGGAGCAGGAGGAAAAAACACAAATTCATGACAAACTGCTTCCAAAAACTCAGATGTAGAAGAGTTGAGTAATGTGAAGGAAATCACGGGATAGTAAGAAGCCATTTCTAAGTGATGGGGAATTACCACCCAAATCCACATAGAATTAATGATTAACCACCAATGTGGCTCCAAACATCTTTTTGTAAAATTTCCAATTGTAATACCAGGATTAAGCAGAACAATTACTCCTATCCAAAGTAGCCCAAGATAAATGGCCTGAGACAACATCAACAAATCTTCAGAATAAAATTCTGTACATTGGGAGGCAACACAATTTTCAGTTTCAAGAATGGGGGAGGAGCTACAAAATTGGTTGGCTCAAAATTAACATTGGGCGGCACCAACAACAAAGTTCCAACTTCAGGACCCCATCTTCCAGAAATGATTCTGTTGAGAATCAGATTGCATGGAATATATTGTAATAACCAAACTACAGGATGAATTTTGAAAAGTAAATTGGAACTTGGGATAAATGATTTTTATTGAGTAAAATTTTGGGAGGACTCAACTCTTAGAGTTGAAACAATGAAAATTATTCAGTATATATCAGAAAAATTGATTAAGTAATACCACCTGAGTCTTGACCTCCTATTTCTTTCACATTGTCAAGTAAGTATCTGGTCCAGGTTGCAAAGAACCCTTGTGTGACTAGTTTCTGACAACCATGCTGATTGATAAGCTCATATCAGGTGACCCTTAAATTACGCCAATTTGTCAATGTCAATTTGCAAGAGGGAACCAGTTTCAGCTGACAGACTGGAGCAGCCATAACCCATTTCTGATTGACCGTTTGATTTAAATCTGTTAACTTGGTCAATTTTGATAAAGGTTTTCTGGCTTTTTGAGCCTTCTTGCTTGGGCGGATAATACCTGCATGATGGAACTTACCATGACAGGAGGATTGCACATGATGGCTGCCATATAATGCTTGTCATACAGCCTTGTCCATCATTGGCTGGATGGGATGGTAGGTGGCAGTGGAACAAGGTGGGAGGTGCTTGTCTTTCCGTGATTGGTTGCCCATTTTCACATGGAAGACAATTTGGGCAAATAAGTCAGCCACCATTTGGAAGCCAAAGAGAAAATTGTGGTCAAGGACCCCAAGATAGAGGTTGTTGAAAGCCTGAGGGCGGCGCTCCTGGAGTGTATCTCCAATATTAAAGAACACAACATCAGCCAGATGGATGTCAGTGTGACCAACTGGGTACACAGAGGCCTGGTGCCTGCGTTCCTGGATGGCCTCAAGGGCAGTGGAGCTACCCTCCATCTGGTGGCTCAAGAAAACCTGATGCTTTGAATTCAAGCCATCCCAGGAGTTGAGTAATCTACCAAGGATGTGGCTGTACAAGTAGCCATCAATGAAATCTGGCTTTGTCCAATAGTAGACAAAACCCTTGGCTGGAACAGCCAGAAATGCACCAATAAACGTCTCCTTCTTGACCTTCTTTCTTCTATTCTTGGCAGGGGCTTTTCCTTGCTCACCAAGATTGTCAAACACAATCAATAACTTATAGTACAAGACAAACATGATGCCATCTGTTAGACTAGTCAGGCATTGGACCAGGGTTGATTCAATGCCTAGATCATACAGGTAATCCTCAGCGCCATCCCATTGGTCACCGGCAAAATTTTAAGAACCTGTATGAAAGCCACCTTTCTGTGCATCCAGAGCTGCACCATGCGCTCAGACACCCAAATGACATTGTGTGCAAGTTGCTTCCAGACCTGGGTCAAGGGAAGCTTGGGATCCCGCTGGAGGAGGTCAAGCATGATTGGGTATGCCTCAGATATTTGTGACTTGGGGGCCTTCTTTGGATTCTTGGCTGCCCCAATCAGATTCCCCTTATTCATCAGGTTGTTGAATTCCCGCATGACAGTAGCTTGGGTGAATTGCAACTGGGCAGCAATTTGGTCCCATGACAGACCCTATAGGGTTAGTGCCACAATTTCCTGGAAAATTTGGGTGGTGATGATTTGTTGCTTGGGGCGCTGGGCTGGGGGGCTGAAGCCTGATTGGCTGTAGGAGGCAGGTTGGCTGGTGGCAGGAAGTTATTCTGAATCAAGGTTGCCATTATGATTGGCTGATTGATTGGAAGCTTGTGAAGGAGAGGGTAAGGGAGTGGGGGTAGAGCTTGGCCCAAAGTGACTATTGAACAAGTCAAAGACATATGGGTCAGGGGTCAGTAACAGGTCAGCTTCCTTGTTACCTGCCTCAAAGGCTTGGGTGTAAACAGGTGCCTCCACGTTCTGAGCCTTGCCTCCTTGAAGCCGCTTATCTGCTGTTGGCTTGGCTGCTGGCGCTGTCAAAGATATTGCTAGTAAAACCATATTGAAAAAAAAACCTAGGATAAAATCACTAAAAGTAGAAATTTTAAAATTTAATGATTTATTTTTATTGTAATCTTGAGTCCATATTTGGAAGGTTCTCAAAACCATTTCATACAAATCAGGAGCCATGAAAATGAATAAAATGCCTCTGTTCCTAAATTGCAAAGCTGTTAATTGGCTGTTAAACTGTTATATTTCTATTTTAGGCTGCTCACACTACACATCTTGTGTGAGTTCATTTTGTTTTGTGCTTGTGGAATCTTGCTTCTAGATTGCTCTAATTTCCTTTCATTTTATTCCTTCTGTTGGTGCCTTGTATGAATCTTGATTGGATTATAATATACTTCAGAATAGCATCCATTCATCTCACTTGATGTGTCAGTTTATTTTGTTTGTGGTTTGAACTACACTGCTTGATGTTTGATATAATTTTGTATGATGGGCTGGTGAAATTTCACTTTTTGTTTGACAGTTCATTTATTAACTGAAATTTTATAAATTAATTGAATCCTGAATCTTGCGCAACTTGGATTTTGTTCAAATCTGAAATCATTTTTTTAAATCTGAAGTATTTTTGGTTGTTGCCATAGCTTTTAAAACTAATGTACAGTACAGTAGTTTTAAAAGCTATGGTAATAACCAAAAATACTTTGGATTTAAACAAAAATAACTCAGATGTAAACAAAATTTAAACTAATAAATTTATACTAATTTACAATAGATTTATTTTTAATTTTGTTTACATCTGAGTTTTCTCATTTAAATCCAAAGTATTTTTGCTTGTCGCCATAGATTTTAAAACTACTGTATTATTACCTCACAAAATCTGATTAGAAAGTTTACAGAATTATATCAATAGTTAAATATGCAGGCTGTAAAATGAACTATGTATCAATATTTGTACTAAGCGTTAATGACTCCCTAATATAAATACAGTCCATTTATATAAATTACAATGAAAAAGGCCTCATTTACAATGAATTTTATATACAGAATTCATTGAGTTATGCACATAATATCTAAAAATAAGGATTTAATGCATACCTGCAATATTCTAATATAATATTTACATTTGTGGTCCTTAATTTATTATTGATAATGAAAACTATTCATGCAAATAATCATATGTTATCACATCAAATGTACAACATTGTATTAATTATAGGCAATGTCAATGATGTAAAAATAACATGTTTATAATTATGAATTGGAAGATTTAATATCAAATTTCATAAGTTGTCAAAAAAAGGTTTTATTTTACTCATCAAAGGATGGGAAGGGGAGGGAATGGGCGGAATGTACATCACCATCATCTGCGCCTGTGAAAGGGTCGGCATCAGAGATAGTGGGGAGGGAATGGGTGGTAGTTTGGGAGTCAGGGTTGGAAGGCAGGTGGCTTGATGGGGGTTGGGGAGGCAGGGTTTGTTGACTGGGAAGAGGCGGCAAGAGCAGATTGCTTCAATTGCTTGAATTCTTCTTCTGTCACATATGCAGGCTTGACAAAACAAATTGATGGGCGTGGGGGAAGGCAGGAGTTCTTTCTGGATTTATCACTGTCACTCACATAGAAGATGATGAGATCTGATAAGTCCTGGACAAATACAGAAGGGAAAAGCTCATACTCCTTCTCAATTTGTGAGCACAGTTCATTGTAGGTGGCAGGCTTTAAGCATCTGAGAGCAGAACCAAAATTGTAAAGACATACATCTTCAAGATGCATGTCTGTGTGGTAGTTGCAATAGGACATACAGGCATGCCCTGCAGCTGTAATTTCCTTAGTTGTCCATTCCTGCTGCTCCATCTCCGCACTCAGTACAACTGTGTGCACAGCTTGTTGGGTAGCCCACTCCTCCAGCATGTCCTTGAGCTCTGTCTGGTAGACATACCCATTTGCAGTGTTTGATATTGCTGAGTAATGATTGACACCCAATGGGGAAACTGCCAGTAAACCCCTGACAAAACAATACAAGATTAGGCTGCGCTTGTAGACGTCAGATTGAATATGCTTTTCTCCAAAGTCTTGGATACTTGCAGAAATCTTGACATACAACAAGAAGATGATGTCATTGTGTGTCCTTATTGCTATCCCTTTAATAAAATTAATGATGGTTGAATTGTAAGGGTTGGTATTCACCAAACTAGGACCACTGAAAACCTGATTAGACAAGTTTCTTGCAGCAACCACAACTCCATACATCCACAAATTCACTGTTTTCTTATTAGTAAAAATGCTGTGGAGCCCCAACTGGAGACGTACCTAGACCAGGGGCATCCACGGGTCACATTCTATAATGGCCATCATAAGAGGATGGGCTGTGTCACATTTGGTTGAAGTACGGGCACCAGTTGGGGTCTTATTGGTAGGGGGCCACAGTTGGTGTGGGCTTGCAAGGTTGCAGCCACAGTGGACTTTGCAAAACCCATTGCAGCCGCAATTTTCCTGATGAACATAAGCATCCCTTGCTTTTCAATCATTTTGAGCACAATCTCTGGAGTGATTATCTTTCTTCTGGGAAATTGAAGGCTGATTGGCTGGAGGTGGGATGTGTCTGTCTTGGGAACCAGACAGTGCCATCTGATTGGCTTTTTCTTGATTCTGGGTTCTCTGGGTGACCCCATGGCTCAAATGGCCAATTCTGGATGCAACTGTTGATATGCAATTTGGATTAGCAGCTGCCTGTGTGTGATGGGCAAACAGGGCCATGCTTGAGGACGCAGGAGAAAGAACAAACTCCTTGTTAGTGCTTGTGGAGGGGCTTGTGGGTTGGGTGTGACCATAGACAAAGGCTTCACTATTGGAAGACCCAGTGTCGTAAATTAGATAGCATGTGTATAATGGTCAAGGCTATCAGTGGAATTAATCCTGATAGTCAAGACTAAACTAATTTGCACTCAAATCCGTTGGATCCAACGTATTTGTAATTCTAATTGTATCCTGGATGTTACAATAGGATGGCTGTACTATTACATCCAGGTTGGATTAGGTTTGGGAATTACCAGCAGCTTCCATAATGGGCAGCTGCAAGCTGCAGCCACTCCAGGGTAATGCGCACACACTCTTCTCCGTTGGGTTGTTTGGATCATCCTAAGATAGAAAGAACACAGATGCAAGAGCCTGATGGATATCAGAAGATCCTGTAATGTTCCTGACAATGATGTAGGTGTTAATAACACTTCTGCATCCATTGTGCAGCCAGGATGGTATATAAACTTCCCTTCTTTCCAAATAAAAAATATACTTTCACATATTAAGTCTTGCTTTGCTCAACTTAGTTGTTACCTATTATTAAAAGGTAAAGACTACAGAGTCATTGGACCTGTATTAATTTGTGTTTAGGCTATTGCTATACTCTACCCACAAGCAACTATAGACGTTAACCCCAAAGATGTCCACAAGGCCAATTCACGACACCCAGTGTAGCCCTGCATAATGTTGTCAAGACCAGGGAACAGCTCTTTCATTTGGTTGTTAGAAGAAGACATAATAAATTTTTATTGAAAAATTAAACTCAAAAAGAGGAGTGTATATTTTAGTTAATTTTATTGTTAAGTATGTTAAGTTGGTGAATATTACAATCTAAATTTTAGCCGTCCTAAAATGTAATAGGGTGATTTTTGAGAATGCCTGTGCTTCCCAAAAGAATTAGCACAAATCCACTCTAGATCCTTTGACATCCTTTTTGAGACACCCATAAATTATATTTATTTCAAATTCACCTCATTTTTGATTTGAAACTTGGTTCTTGGATTTGACAGTCCCGCAATTTCAGATTTGTTGATTTTTACATGATGTCTATGATTCATTTGAAATACAGGAAATCTCAAATTGTACATTAGAATCCTGCATTTCTGATTCATATATCCTGCATTTGTTTGCTGTGTTTTGTCTTTTGTTGGTTGAGTTATCTGCTCGTGAGATTCAAAATTTGCCAATTTAAATAAATCAAAAAAGTCAAATTAAATGGTTGATTTTATTAAATATTTTATTTTTCACTCAGCTGAGTTACCTGCAAAAGTGATTGGAATTTGACCCAGGGATTTGACAATCCTGCATTTTTACGTTCAGGTTCTGAATTTACAGTACTTTATTTCTGATATTATTTCAAATTATTGGCTTGAATTCCAAATTGAATCAGAGCTGACTTCTCCAAGTTTTGCCTTGGGTTTCAAGATTGGACGGATTGAATTTTTATTGGCTACATGTTGAACATTTAAAAAAATTAAACTGCCACATTTCATTTCACAATACTTTGTTTTTTCTCTCGCTAACAACTTGTTTATATTTTAAACCTTTATCTGCAATGAATAAAAGAAAGATAGACAATGATATGATGGACGAAGATAACAGTGACCAGGGCTCGGATGCTATGGAGGATCTATCAGATGCTGTAATTAATTTCTACTTGTTTTTTATATTTATTTTACAATAGTTTAATCATTTCATTTATATCAAACCGGCTAAAACTTTTTAGCTTTTCTTTTAAACCTAATTATTGTTCCTAATTTTGCATTGGCCTTGTATTTATTTCTTAACTTATTTTCTTTATTAATACTTTTCTATGCTTAGTCCGATGTGAGAGTAGAGTTCGAATTTTTTCGATCCTAAGCAACAAGACTTCCATAACATTAAAAACTTTATGAACCATTTCTTTGGGCCCGATAAAGTTAATACAAGTGAACTTGCAGACTTGATTCTAAGTCAGCCTCTTATTGGTAGTACAATTAAAACCGATGACGACGACGATGCTCTTGCAATCTTCACTGTCCTTAATATTAATGTCCACGACGTAAGAATTTTGTTTTGTTTTCATACCAATCTTCCTTAAAGGATAAACCTTGTATCCGCCAAATTAAAGACTACATTTTATCCAATGCCTCGAAAAACCCTGAGTTCCAAAAGGTTGCTTCGACCTTGTTCCGTCCCGACTCCCCTCAGCATATTGGCCTTCTGTTAAATGAGCGTCTGATAAACATGCCTGTCCAGCTTATTCCTCCCATGTACAAAATGCTTTCCGAAGAACTACAGTGGGCCATTGACGATGTAATTTTTATACTGAAATCCAAAGTTATTTATCTTTTTTAGAAAGAGCCGTACAATTTTGAATATTTTCTCCTGCTTTCCAAAACCTACCGGGAAGTCGCACCTCAAGAGACTGCTGAGGGTGGCCAATCTGAGATCCCCCAGAAGAAATCCCGAGCAATCGTATGTTTTAGGCTTTAAACTTGACTTTAACTACTTTTAGCCCATCCAAGAAAGCCAATACGTAAATATGGAAGATTCGATTGTGGCGAACTTCTGTGAGAGTCAAATCACCCTTGATTTCCGGCCGCCTTCTGTAGCAGACTCAAAAAGAGCCTTCTCTGACTTTGGCATCATCCCAGGAAGAAAAGCCAGCTTAATCCACAAGTCCCAATTTAAGAATGTTATAGATGCTTTGGATAAGGCTATCCCTCCCCCCTGAAAGAGATTAGAATACCCTTGTATTCAGTCATTTTACAATATAGAATCTGTAGCAACAAAGAGTTATTTTTTCTATGAAAGCAGCTCTAATACTCACCATCCAACAGTTACAAATCCAATATATTTGTTCATTAAAACACTTTCACTAGTTCCTGTCTCATTTGGCCTGCTGTTAAATGTGATGGGATTCTAAAAATGTACTTAATTGCAGCATGGTTTACATATTGTATTCTTGAGTAGATCTTAGTGATGCCATGGCAAATATTAACTTTGCTTTCAAAACAACAATTTTGTTGTAAACTATTTGGTCTCTTATTTTACCAATCTATGAGAAGATACTTGGTATTCATAAGCAAATACCTGAATACAAATCACGGTTTTGTTGTCAGCTTCGCTGGTCAAATGGCCCAGCTGTATAACCCTACTTTACTTCAACAGGTATAACTATATAGATCATGCAATTTTTGAGACTGAATTAATGTTTGACATCCTAATTCTTTATAGCTTCTCAACACTGAAAGTTTTGGCTAAGATAGGGTATTGGCTTGCAAAAACTTATTTGCTTTAGACAATTTGAGTATACATCAAAGCTGTGAGATCAACCCTGGATTGACTTTAATAAGGAAGAAGGTCCATTTTTGGTAATCCAACCCTTGATAAGCCATGTCAAACGTCCACTATGTTTTTAATAAGATAAAAAGGTTATTTGTTGCCCAAATAATTTACATTTGGATTCATGCCCGAGAGACCACATAGTGCTTTCACCCCTGATATGATACAGTAGTTTTCAAACCTGTTGAGATAAACAAAAATTGTTCAGTTCAGAACAAATGGGTTCAGTTAACAAATTTCAACTGGAACCAGTTGAAGGTCAATTTACTCAATAAAAGCTCCATTTATCTAGGTCTGGATTACAAAAATAGTCAATCCCACAAAAAAATGAAGTCAAATACAGAATCCCAAAACTGATACAGCAAATATGTGAACCCATATCCAAAACAAAAAGAAACCAATCACATCCTGAAGCAATCTACATCAAATGTTATAATAATTGTGTAACAAAAATAATACAAGCAGAGAATGAATAGGGTTCAGTCACAAAAGTGATATTTTCAAACACAAAACAACCATTTTTTGAAAATTCAATTATTTTTGGTACTCAAAATGGAAATAATGGATTTCAGGAGTAAATCCATCAAAATCTATTCAGTGAATCACAGTATTGATTTCAATTCATGTGCTTCTAAATTTGGCCATTTATGTCTGAGAGAATGTCTCAAATAAGAGCACACACCCAAATAAAATTAATACTCTGAAAATACTTTGCTTTTCTGTTTTTAATAAATTTTTATTGCTTTTTTTGTTTAAAATGGTCTACAGCTGTGACAAGAACTTTGATATTGTTGAGGAGCAATATCAGGAGCAACTTCAGGCCCAGGTTTCTCAGCAAGGGAGCACAAATGCTATGGAGCCCATGTACACCCAACTCATCTTGATTCACAGGAAGGATGGGCTGTAGGTTTGCCTGGTGCAACACTGGGTTCATTTTTTGACACTCAATGCAATGTACCCCAAGGCTAGGCCAACCCAAGCCTGTGCCACATATGGGACCCCAGGCAACTGTAGCCCCTCATCTCAATTCAACCATCCTGCAGCAATTAAAGCCAATCACATCATGCCAAACCTAATCCAGGTACCAGCATGGCAAGTGTGCCCCTAAGCAACAACTGATAACCAATAAAATTGTTGAGGAGATACTGAGCCTCAACTAAAGCAACATGGCCTTTGCAAAAATTGCCACCCACCTACAATTCACTGAGACATTGGTACAACAAGAATTTTGGGCTCTCATAAAGAGAGGCAGCACATAGATTATGGTGCTGATCCACATGTGTTGCTGTTTTGCAGGTGTGGGCTGATGTTGTTCAAGAGAATAGTTGCCTGAAAGAGATAGATGCTGATTGTTTGGTTTTGCTTTGGGGTACTGGTAGAGTAGCCTTATATTGTTACCAAAGAAAATTAAAGAGAGTACCCAGTGATGACTATGCTAAGACAGTGTAAGCATCATAGACCAGCTGGGGTGATAATATAGCTGTGGTTCCCTTGAAAGAGGAGGTTTCCAAGTCAGCTTTGCCCTTCCAGGAGTCCAACTAGGGGAATAATAAAGTTGGTGGCCCTGGGATGAGAGAGTGCTAGAGCAGTACTGAAATTCTGATACTAGCTGGGGTTAAGAAGTTAGCTAGGTCACTTTTAGAGTATAAGAGCTTCTCTTCATATGTCTTCTGAGTGACTTTAAGAAAAGTCTTTGTCACTATTCAGGCATAGTGATCCTAGAAATACCTGCAGGATAGCTGTCCAGAGAAACAGTTGCTATATCCCAAGAGATCAGAGCAATGCCCAGGAAGGGAAGTCAATTACCCTTTAAATTCCCAAGCTAATCACTTGATGAGCAAAGAGAAAGTAGCAGGAAGAAAGTGAATGCTTTTCTCTAAAAGTCTCAGTAAAAGACATCTGTGGTGGCTAATAAAGAGATAAAACCCCAGATTAAGAAAAACTGGGGTGGTTTCAGGATACTGTATCCCAGTAGGGGTTCTGTTAGCCTCAGTTGCCAACTTACTTTGTTGGGTGGAGGGTAGAGCCCATCATAGGAGGGGTGATAACTTGATAAGATAAGATGCTGAGTGGCTGGCAACATCCAGAATTGACTCATACAGCATGAAACATCCTCCATGTCAACAATTTCAAAAAAAAAGCTTTATCTTTTATAATTTAAATTAAAAGCTCAATACAAAAATTAAACATTACTTTTATTATAAGTATCAATTATTTAATCCAGAAAAAATATCCTTTGATATTGAAGATAAGATTTTTTGGGGGGATTGTTGACATAGAGGATGTTTCATGCTGTATTAGTTTATTCTGGAGGTTGTCTGATCAGCCTACTAAGGCTCATAGTCCAGTAGAGGGAACTATAGTGTCAACTAGTCTAGCCAAGGTAATGTAGGTTGTGCCTACATATTGATTGACAACAGGAGGAGATGATCCAGGGCTGGGTTCAGGTGGTCATGTTTGGGTGTCAGATGTCAGGGATCCAGCCTGTGGGGAGTTTCTGGGAACTTGCGGGCAGACAGCCCACGGGCCTGGCAGGGAGGGCCCATCACAAGATTGGGGCCAACTTTACAATATAAGATAACAATTTGCTCAGGAGAGCCCAAGGTCTGCTGGCAGGAACCATAGAATAAATCAAGCTGGTAAGAGTGATGTACATAACTCCAAATATCTGAGTGGAAGTGGATTTATTGGCAGCAACAGACTCTTGCAGGCGGCCAGGCTGCGGGGTGAGAGGCAGAGTCATTGGGACCAAATACGCAGGCAGGCGGTTGTACTTGTTGCAGAATAGCAGGGGAGGTATAGTGATTTTTTGGCCTTCCCTGTACACAGTCTTGGTCTCTCTAGCTCTTGCCCCAGGGTTGTAGATTAGAATTTCCTCTAGGTGAACTTCAAATATGCAGGATTGGGGGGGGGGGTACTCAGTGAAATGTACTGGGCTGTAGGGAGCTCCTGGTGGACAATAAAGGTCAGGCAGCTGGTCCGCGGCTTCTTGGGGTTGATGTGTGTGAGGTGCGGAACCGCAGGAGGTAGACTGTAAATGAAATAGAACTAGTATCAAATATGGAATAACCTGGTTGAACCAAAGGTTCATGTCACTTTATTGCAAGAATGGCAATGGGCAACTTCCTGGCATCCATGGTATAAGTATGCCCATCTGTCATGGGTGAACTTTTACAACTTTCTTTGGCCTGGGTGTTACTGTCTACCAGGTTTTTCCAGTCCTTGGTGGCATCCATTGCAGGAGTTAATTCATTGGCTGGTTCAAACTTAGAATACTCAAATTCCCTTGTTGGGTCGTGGGATTGGTCATCTCTGGGTGGCCCACGCTCTATAGGAAGTTTATTTATTTCCCCTTCCGTGGTGGCCTGAGTTATTTTGGGTTCTATGACTAGACTTGCCTGCTGATTGGTTGAGTTAACAGGAATCTTTAACATGGGGAGTGTTGATGTAGGTGATTTTGACTCATCAAGATTTAAAAGATTTTTTGAAGTTAAACCCTGTTCTGGTTCCTGCCCAAATCTGCGGGCTGGCAGCCTGCAGGGTGTCAGGGTGTCGGGGTTCAAATCTCGTAGTTGAGTTTTCCCAGTAAGCATGGTTGATAGCAGTTTGTCATTTGTGACATCAGAGGTGCTTTCATATCTATCTGATAGGCAGGGAAATGAGTATCTTTCTCACAGAATATGGCGGCCAGATGTTTGTACCAGGCTCCACTGTGATATACTGTTCTTAGGGTTTTCTGTCTGGCCAGGCAGCTAAAGTGGAGGATGTTGTCCAAGGTGAATTTATTGTATTCTGGCTTAAGTGGATAGTCAGAGACATGCTGCAGGCCAAAGGGTGCTCTGGGTGGACAATAAAATGTGGACCGGGTTTTGGGTACTTTCTCAGGAACGTGGGCTGTCAGACCAGGATTTTCTGTTAGAAAAGTAGTGAAGTGGAAAACAACCAAGATTAAATAAGGAATAAAATGGTAGAACTAAGGTACTGAATCTTATTTATTTCATAATGGCAATACCATTTTACAAGTGTTCACAGAGTTTGAATACTATTCAAAGTGCTAATTTCTTCTTAACTTGTCACCTGATAGCTGAGTTTGCTCACTTTATTCCGGCTCAAGAGTTCTGGGACCATCATGTATCTTCTGGCCTGACATTTCTTTTATTGGTATAAACTCATCCTAACAGCCCACGGGTAGTTTCTTCATAGCTTCATCATTCTTACTAGTGCTCCCATTATTATGGATCATTGGCCCTTTGGAATCCTCAAGCCAGGTCATCTTCAGTCTAATGAGTTGTGCATATTCTGGAGTCACTACCTGGTCACTGGCTAGCTGAAGATCACAAGGCTGGGTGGACCAAACTTCAAGCCAATCATCTTAGTTCACTTCTGACTTCAAAGCTTCATGATGAGCAGAAATACCTTTTTCAGATGGCCTGTCAGCTATGACAGGAGTGAAGGTATGTTGGTTCAACGCTTCCAGAAGTCTATATTGGTCTGGATTAATCACCCGCCTATGACAGTCTTCTGCACTCTGTGAATTCTTGGCCAAGTGAACCTGTGAATTTCCCTGATTTATTAGATTCAAATTTCTGTCTGCTCCAGCTTGCTCATTGGCTAGCCACAAAAAAATATGGGGGGAGCCTGAGGGTCTTCAGAATCCCCAGAATTATCAGAGAAAAGTTTCATGTTTGATTCCTCTAGTTGGGAATCATTATTTCTTTCAGGAGAAATTTCATTCATGAAAGTTTGCTAGTATAATTAAAGCCCATATAAAGATAATATTTAGTGGCTAGTTGAGAAGCTAAGGTAAAATTCATCTGTAGTGGCTAAAAGAGAGAAATCTTATATGTAAGTCATCTATAATGGCCAAGATAGATGAAAGAATAAAAAAGTAAGACTGAGAGAAAATAATTAAAAGAGATATATGGAATAAATAGAAATATAAAGGAAATAAATACATAGGGAATAAATAAAGATTTATTTATTCAAGAGAATAGACCAGAAGGCAGGAAAGATTTGAGCTGAAACAGGGAAAAGTTAACACTTTGGTGCACAAAGTGTTAACATTTCAAGTGACTTAAGTGGTGTGAATTTATTTCCTAGTTGGATCATAATGGATCTTCAGAAATAGTGTTATTTTTAATGCTGTATTAATTGGTTAAGTTGAGGGCATTTTTACTGATCAGTATGATTGGTTGGAAGCCAAAAGTTTAAAGTATTATCAAGAAATTAGTAAATCAATACTTTAAGCTTTTGAGAAAGTAAGATTGTAAGCTTATTTTATTGTAGAAACATTGTGCTTCAATAGTTTAAGCTTTTGAATAAAGCCATTATGAAGGTGAAATTGTTAGGAGAACAGACTATAAGAAGTAGGCTGGCTAAAAATTGATGAAGCTTTTTAAAAAAATTTGATTGTAAGCAAGAAATTTTTGGACACAAAAACTGCAACTTGATAGCTACACATCTAGTTGGTTTGAAATAACCAGATGTCTTCTGAAGTGTTCAAAAGTCCTTTTCAAAAGAGTAGCTGGTCAAACAGACTCCAAAATAGTTGAAAATCAGAAAGTTTCTGAGAATAACATAGAAGAGCAAGAGCATGGACAAGTCCCAGAGCAAGTTATACTACAGAAGATTTCTAAGGGGACCTTTCTTCTGTGTTAATAAAGAGTTTTTTGACCTATATTCTCATTTTTGAAATAGTTAAAGAATACACTGTTATCTTTCTCATAGAACTAATACCCCTGAGGATGTCACCTCAACCTATGTGATCCCAGGCTTTGATCCAGGACACACCTTGGTGACCTTCCAGGGGCAGGGGCGCCACAGGGACTTTATAGTGTATGTGGATAGCTCAGCTTTGTTGTGAACACTTTCAAGATCAAAAAATTATTCTGGTCCCGCATTGGTAAGCATGCAGCTCTAAACCATCCCAAAAAGCCAGAGATGCTGTAAGGCAGTTGAAGGTTATCTCAGGGATGCTGAAAGGTGCAGATCTTTCCCATCTCAGATGTATTGTCAGGAATGTCAATTTCTCTTTACCTAAAACCTAAGGTATGAGACTGGGTTTGAGCCCTGAGCCTAAATCTTTGCAGCCTGCCAGTTCAGAAGACCAGGAGCTCAGCTGCTTGTAGCCTATCAATAGTATACCTGTTAGTAAATTTGATGCCAACCTGCTGGGATCTGAATCCTTGCTACCTCACCAGGTTTCGCATGCAAACCGCCAGTGGCTGGCAATAGAAGTTTCCCCAAAGTGACAGCTCACAATACTTGCAGTTTGGGTTGTGAAATCAACATTCCCGCCAATGAGAAATCCCCCAAACCTGCCCCTGTCACAAGTGATACTTGCCCTGCAAACCGCCCTACACTATAGAAACTGATAAGGAGCGCCTTTTGGGGAAGCTTCAAATATGAAATTAGGAAAGAAGAGAAGTATATTTTATTGGATAATACTTTAGGCTTATATAGACTTGACTGTGGCGGGGATTTAGTTGGATCAAACCTAGGGGTTGGTCATGTGCAGGATAGATTTGGGCCAATGGATACTTGGACAGCCATGTGATATTGCTTGGTTACCATTCTTGGTATGTCAAACAGTATATTGGAAGGGCACCAAATTGGGCAATGGCTGGATGTTAAGTAGGTTGGCAGTAGCCAGAATGCTTGTACATCCAGACCCTTGACACACACCCCCTTAAGGGGTTACTATGGTGCATCAGGAGGGGGCTTTGTTTTCATGGCTGCTCCCTGATGCTCCTTGAGCTGTTTACTAGTTAGAACCAGTCTGGTTGAGTGTTCTCCTTTACTGAGGCGGAGACGGGTTCTGTGGTATTTCTTGACAATTGGGGTTTCAGCACCTTGGAATTTTACTAGATAGGTGTTGTGATCTGGTCTGTACTTGATGATTCTTCCTGGTCCCCTGTGTACTGAGTCTAGTTTCTTTCTGTTGCCAGCTAGAACCCAGACAGCGGAGTCAATGGGAAGTGGTTCCTCTATGGAGGTTACATTTTGTGTTTTGAGCCTCTTTATTTCTGCTATTTTAGCTTTGAGGCAGATGCGTTGTAGATTTGGTACTTGTTCTACTGTGGGGGGTTTTCCCAGGGGGATCTTTATGTATGGCTGCTTGTTGCGGGTAATCATTTCTGGTTTGTACCTGTAGGTTAGCTCAAACGGGGAATAGCCTGTTCCTTGATTGGTGCAGACTCAGGATACTAATAATGCATGTTTCACGTATTGTGGCCATGTGTCTTTGGCTTTGCCATCCATTATTTTCTCTAGGGCCCTGATAAGGCTGCTGTTTAGGCGTTCCACTCTACTGTTGGCCTGTGGCCTGTATGGGGAGGTTGTGGAGTGTTTAATGTTTTTGGATTTCAAGTTGTCATTTACTATGTGACCTGATAGCTTGGTTGCTCCATCAGTTATGATGTAGTCTGGAGTGCCATAGTTGGCTATGATTGCTTTGTTAATGAAACAGTTGATGGTTTCTGCTTTGTGGTCCTTTGTTGCCCAGCAGATGGGCCAGTGTGTGGCAAAGTCAATAGCTACAATTAAGAAACGTTGATTTGTTTTGTTTCTGGAAAGAGCCCCACTACATCTTGCCCCCAAACCTTAAATGGTTCAGGGTCTGGTACTGGGTTGACCATTAGCTGAGTAGCCTTTGTGCTGATGTATTTCTTGCACACTGTGCACTTTTTTAGAACATCAACTATATCCTGTTTGAGGTTGGGCCATCATATTATATCTTTTAGTGTGAGGTATAGGTTGTTAGCCTTTGTATGTCCTAGTAGGTGGTGATGTCTCAGTATGGTGTCAACTCTTTGTGCAAGTAGGATGTAAAGGATATGTTTGTCATTAATAATTTGGTATACTGTGCCATTTTTTACATGGAAGCACTTTTTGTTTTTTACTAATGTGTTGTGGGTCAGTTGATGTTTTGAGGGGTCTTTCCCTTTGGTTTTATACTCAGTGTTGTACAGGTTTGGCCAGTCAGGGTACAGGTGGTCAGGGTGATCCTCTCTAGGATGACATAGTCTAGAGAGAGCATTGGCCGTAACCAGCTCTGCCCCCTTTTTGTACTGGATGTTCAGGTTAAGCTGTTCTAGCAAGGACATCCATTTGGCTTGCCGCCGTGCGAGTGCGCTCTGAGTTTTGAAATAGATTAAGGATTTATGGTCAGTTAGTACTCAGACGTTTAGATGTCCTTCTAAGTAACATCTTCATTTCTTGCAAGTGTGGTATATTGCTAGCAATTCCTTATTGTTTATTGGGTATCTCTGCTCAGTATTAGTTAGTTTTCTGCTTTTGTAACATACTGGCAGGAAGTCTTGCTGCCCTGGCTGGCGGATGTGCAGGACTGTGCCAATGGCGGTGTCACTGGCATCTGACTCGAGCTTGTAGCGCCCGTTATTGTTAGGGTATTGCAAGATTAGTGCTTCAATCAGAGCTTGTTTTAATAAATGGAAATTCTTGCCACATTCTGGAGTCCAGATGAATTTCTTTTTGGCATTACCCTTGGTTAAGTCATTGATTGGTGTGGTTAGTTTTCTGCAGTCTTTGATGTATTTCCTTAGGTAAGCTACCATTCTGGGAAAGTATCTAACTTGTTTAATGGAGGTGGGGCGTTGCATATTATTTATGGCTTTAATTTTGTCTGGATCTGCTTTGATGCCACTGTCAGAGACAATGTGGCCCAAGAACAGGAGTTCCTTTTCCATAAATTGGCACTTACCTGGTTTTGCATAAAGTTTGTGCTTTGCGAGTCAACTGAGTGTCTTGTGGACATGTGTGAGGTGTTCCTCTTTAGTTTTTGAGAATATGATGATATTGCCAAGGTAGCATAATGTATTTGAGAGACTGTTTAGTGCTTGGTTCATCATGGTGACAAACGTTGCGGGAGCGTTGGTCATCCCAAAGTTCATTACTCTACATTTAAAGGAACCAATTTGCGGAAAGAACACAGTTTTTGGTATGTCCTTTTCCTTTACTTCAACCTAGTTGTACCCTGAGGTGAGGTCAATTTTGGAGAAAAATTTAGCACCTGAGAGTCTTGAAAACAGATCCTCTATAAGTGGCAGAGGGTATTTGTTTTATACTGTGCTTTCATTGAGAGCTCTATAGTTAGTTACTAGACGTAGAGTGCCTTCCTTTTTCTTTACAAAGAATAATGCTGCCCCACATGGGGATTCAGACGGGTGGATAAAGCCTTTAGCTAAGTTGTTCTCAATGTGTGTTTTGAGGGTTTGGGTCTCCATGGAAGAGAGTCTGTAGAGGGGTGCAGGTTTGGGCATGGCTTTGCATAAGTTGATGCCATGTTTGACCTCCTGTTTGGGGGTAGCTTGGTGAGTTTTTCTTTGAATACATGAGAATATTTATTTAGGAGTGCCACAATTTCTGGGCATTGGATCTTTTGTGTTTGTATGTTATTGAACTCAGTGTACCTCATTATGTGGAGGGTACTATCTTTGGTTAGATGTTCTGAGTCATCTTGGTTTATGAACTGGAAAAATACTGTGTCTCTTAGGATGAGATTATTGGGTTCTTTGAGGATGTTAAAATTGACTCTGTTGCGTTTGATGGTCATGGTTTTTGTTTTCCAACATACGCTGGGGTTTACTCAGGTGAAAAAGTCCATGCCTGCTACAATTTTATATATTTTATGTTATTCATGAAAAGTCCTTTGATGAACGTTTGTATGCCTTGGAGGTCAATTCTGAAGTGAGTTGTTTCACCTTTGAGTAGAACCTTTGATTTATCTGCCATTCTGGTGTATTTGAAGTTGGATTTGACAACTGGTATTTTGTACTTGGTTACAAATGGTTTGCTAACCATAGTGTGTTGTGCACCAGAGTCAAATAAAATTTTATGTGTATGTGATTTGTAAGTGCATGGGTAGACAAGAAGTTGTGAGCTATCTTTAATTTTTAAATTCATAAAAATGGAGGACTGCAGGACACAGGGAATGCAAGTAGCAAAGTTCATGCCTTGGTACAATTTCTTGTCAAGTTGGGGGGAGACAGGGGCACTTAGGCCTGTTCCCCCTCCTCTTTTCCATGTTCCTCTGTTTCAAGACCTTTGAGGTCATAGAAGGTGGGGTCAGATTCATAGCAAGTTGCTACTTCAGCGTTGTTAACTTCAGTAGTGTCCTCTTTCTTGGGACGGGAGCGGTTTGTGCTTTGGCTACAATTGCCATTGTTACAATTGGAGTTGCCGTTGTTATGGTTGATATTCTGGCGTTTATAGCCATTGGCGTTTTCTCTGCTATTGCTGTTTGAGGAGCGGTTGCTGTTGCGTGCAGCATATTCCATGTTTGCACGTTTTTTGGCGCGCTTGGCTTCTGCAATGAGCGTGGGCATGGAGGTATTTGCCTCTGGGCGGATGAGGGCAGCAACAGAGGGTTTCATTCTGTTAATGAATGATGCTCTGGTGTGTGCGTTGTCAGCTTGCGCTGGGTTTTGGATATTGCAATGTATTTCCTCAAATTCATTGGCGTAAGCTGCGATAGTGGTCTTCTGAGGAAGATCACTGAGCTGTATTGCAATGTCTTGGAGGGATTTGGTGACGCAGAAATTGTGTGTGATGTCCGCTTTGAACTCTTCTCAGTTGTCAAGATGGTTGTCAGTTTGTGAGCTGACCCAGGTAGCAAACCAGTTAGCTGCGGCCTCGTACAGGCGCTTGCTGGCTTCCTGGACCCATTTCTCACGGGGAATGTGGCTGGCGCAGAGTTTGGCGGCTGTGTGGTCTAGCCAGTTGATGAAGTTTTCTTTGTTTTTACCAAAGAACTTGTCAATACCAATGTACTTGGTGTTGGTAACTTCACCTGTGATAGGTGGTATTGTGTTTGTTTATGGTTGAAGAGAGCAACTGTATTGAATGATCTTGGTGCATGATTTGGGCATGACCAGTCCTTCAAATACGGTGCATCCACTAGGTATATCTTTGTCAATGTCATGGGCGCAGAAGTACGTTTTCCAGGTCTCCTGGGATGTGGCCTGGTTGAGTACGTGAGCAAAGGTGGGCAGGTTTTGGTACGTCATTTTCTCTCTCATGGGTGTGTGTCAAAAAACCGTAGCTGCTACCAGTGATAAGGAGCGCCTTTTGGGGAAGCTTCAAATATGGAATTAAGAAAGAAGAGAAGTATATTTTATTAGATAATACTTTAGACTTATATAGAGTTGACTGTGGTGGAGATTTAGTTGGATCAAACCTAGGGGTTGGTCATGTGCTAGATGGGTTTGAGCCACTGGATACTTGGACAGTCAGGTGATATTGCTTGGTTACCATTATTGGTATGTCAAAAGGTATATTGGAAGGGGACTAAATTGGGTGATGGTTGGATATTAAGTAGGTTGGCGGTAGCCAGACTGCTTGTACATCCAGACCCTCAACAAGTTTAACCAGCAATAAGTTCATCTTAGTCCATCAACAGCTCATTTTATTCCTCAAACAGCTTCTTCATCATTATCAGCTACTCCTGCATCATGATCTTTCAGTCCGTCAGATTATCCTCACTAGGAACCACCTTGATTCCACCTGCACAAAGAACCCTTTTTGGTTCCAAATTTCAATATGAACCAACAGTTCCTCAACTAGTCTTCACTGTGATCAAACAGTCCTTCTTACTAATCTTCTCTGCTGATCCGTAAACAACCTTGGTTCTTTATCTCAGTCCCTGTTGCCAGAACCTGTAGACCCAGGCAGGGGTCTACATTGAACTGGTTTTTGACTGGGCCCTCGCAAGTGGCAATCCACTTAGGCCATTAAACCATAGATTAACATCTATGTGTTGTTTTTACTCATCCAGGTGATTAAATCTGGGCTTTCAGTTGCAAATTAATCAGCTTTACTTCTCAGAGGCCTGATCACACCAAGTTCTGCAGCTGCTTTCCCAAGCAAACCACCTTGGTGACACCTCTGAGAAAATATATGCCCTCCAATGCTCACTTTGGGTTCTCCCCAAAGCTCCCATAGGGGCATAAATGAGGACACCCTACCAGTCTGTTAGGTAGGATGCTTGCTCACAGACCTCCTGTAAGTGTATCAGGATACGTAGAGCCCTCAGAGCTCTTCCCCTCCCTGGCAGCCCGCGCTACCCTCCAGGGGTCCAAAACTTACAGCCCTGGTAGGCGTCCCCTACCATGCTGGCACAAACTTCTACCCTGGCAGCCTGCGTTATCTGCCAGGGTCTAAACATTCTCCAGCCTGAGCAGCAAACACTACCCATCAGGCTGGATCACTCCCCACCCAAACAGACAAAGTTCCTGGCTGGGCTATCTCATTATTCACCCCAAGCAGCCACAGTTCCCTGCTGGGTGAAGACTTCTAGCCCACAGCAGCCAATATCTTCTGCTGGGTGGAGACAACATCTACCTCTAGTAGTCTTAACACTTACTAGCTAGGCCTTACCTTCCCTAGTAGCCATCATTCCCTACTAGGCCTCTACCTTCAATAAACAACCAAACTTTTACTTGGCCAACATTAGCCCCACCTGCAAACCACCAAACATGTGGACCATCACAGTACACCACCATGTCTACCCAACTCACCTTGATACGCTGATGAGAGACAATGTGATTGTGAAAATCATGGAAACAGAAGAAGAAACTGACCCCAGCAAGATCAAATCAAATACATGCACATATGAGATTATCCACTTTAAGAATATGGAAACCCAACATGAAAAGGAATATATCCGAGATCAGCTTGTCAGTGAGTTCCCTTTAGTCTTCCAAGAAACTTTACCAGGGTTACCACCTGACCATGGCATACAACACAAAATTGATCTCAAGGGAAGTGTCCCCAAAGCACGACCCATCCACCGCCTTACACCCCAAGAAGACAACACTCTGAAAGCCTATTTGGACAAAGAGCATGAGAAGGGCCTCATTAGACCCTCAAAATTGCCTTTTGGTGCCGCTGTCTTCTTTGTGGCAAAAAAAGATGCAGGACTCCGCCTAGTCACAGACTACAGGGCACTCAACGAGGTCACAATTAAGAAAAGGTATCCCCTGCCCCTTATTGATGATCTTTTTGACTTCCAGGGAGGGTCCCAAATCTTCACAAAAATTGATTTGACAGCAGGCTATCACCAAATTTGCGTAAAACCTGAAGACATTCCAAAGACCACATTTAGAAATAAATACAGATCCTTTGAATGTGTTGTTCTCAACTTTGGCATGGCAAACACTCTCAGTACCTTTGTAACCTTCATGAACAAAGTTTTCAAGGAACACATCGGAAAACGAGCAATTATCTACCTGGACGACATCATCATTTACAGTCCCAACCTTAAAGCAACACTGGGAAGATGTCTGCCTGGTCTTCTGCACCCTTGAAAAAACCCAACTAATTGCCAAACCGTCAAATTGTGGCTTATTCTTGTCTGAAATTACATTCCTTGGCCATATTATCAGCAAGGACAGAATCAAACCAGACCCAGAAAAGATACATGCCATAATCAAAATGCCAGCTCCCAGAAACAAAAGCAAACTCCTCCCCTTCCTAGGCATGATAGCCCACGTTAGAAGATTTATTCCTGACTGGGGCGCTCTGATGGCCCCTCTATTGGCTATTACAGGCAAAACAACCAAATTTGTATGAACACCTCTCCAAGACCAACATTTCCGCCAGCTAAAAGAACAAATGGTTACCATCTCTATCCTTCAATACCCAAACTGTGAAGGGATATATGAGTTGGAAACCAATGTGTCTGACTGCGCCATAGGAGGAGTACTCTGTATCCAGACAGCAGAAAAGGACTTCCTCCCTGTGGTGTACGGGTAAAGGAAACTGTCTGACAGTGAACAAAGGTTACCCATTCGCAATAAAGAACTAGTAGCCATTGTACACTGCCTCATGAAATGGAGATGTTATCTAGAATGGGCCCAAACGTTTAAAGCCCTCACCAATAACAAGTCATTAATATTCTTCAAGGCACAACAACACTTGTCAAGAAGACAAGCCAAATGGATGAGCCTCATACAGAGATATCCAATGCAAATCAAATATAATCCAGGCCAGGAAATGCTTACTGCAGACACCCTATCAAGGCTATACAGTAAACATGTTCTATGCACTGATGAGGACCCTGATTGGCTCATGTGTATCATTGGGAATCTCTAAGAAGGGTTCCCACCTGGAACGCCAATGGACATCCAAGAGAAGGTCCTTAAGAACAAACATCTGTTCAAAAACGTACATGGCACATTACACCAAATACAACAAATGGTGACCCTGTACCTTACGTCCTGTCAACACAAAATATTGACACAATCTTCTGATATCACAGAGACCTGGGACACACCCGTAGCAGGAACTTGCATGAATATCTCGAGACATGCTACTGGTGGCCCAACATGCTAGATGATATCAAAGCAGCACTGGAACAATGCAAAGTCTGTGAGAAGTACGCCCAAACCAAGGCACCACCCAAGTCAGTAGTACCCATATCCATCACACAACCCTTCAAAGTATGGCTGTTGGATATTATGGGACCAATGCCCGGAGAAAGCAAGGGCAAGAAGTACATCATAACAGCTATTGGCTATGCAACCAGGTGGCCTGTGGCACAAGCCACAAAAGAACACAAAGGCAATGATGTGAGACAATTTATTGGGGAAGAAATCATAGCCAAGTTAAGTTTGGGAAACCTGACCTCCTGATCACAGACAGAGGCACTGAACTCAAAGCTATTGACACCAACATCTACCTCGCCAAAAATGGAATAAAACGTGTCACAGCCAGCTCATATCACCCACAAGCAAATGGACAAGTTGAACGACTAAACGGCTCACTTGTAGAAGCCCTCAGTAAATTATCTGCTAACAATCCAAAGGCCTGGGTTGACATGCTGCCAACAGCACTCGTGGTCTGTAGATCATGAGTCAACCGTAACACGGGCAAAAGCATATATGAACTCGTCTATGGACAAAAACCCGCTCTTGTTAGTACACCCGCAGGACCACAATTACCTCTGCCAAAAAAAGTGCCATATGACAGTGACCCCAACGTCCAACGGGCTAGAAGAGACCAGGAAGACATGGAACAAAAAGGATTGATAGAGAGGCAATCCCACTGCAACGAGAAAGATTCCAAGCTGGGGACAAAATCTGGGTTGGCAACCAGGATCAGCATAAGTTGGACCCAGAGTTACCTGGGCCAGGCGTTGCCATGGAGGTCAAACCCAACAATACCTACCTCACCAAAGGAATTGCGCTCAAACAGAGCTCAAACGTATGCACCACAACCAACTCCGCCTGTGTAAAGCAAGAACAGCCCACAAAATTCCAGACTCCCTGCTCCCAACACCAAACTGGATCAATATCAAGCTTGTATCCCTGATACTCTCAAGAAAGTTCTCAAGGCTCTACTTTCCAGCACCCCAGGGAGAGATGTTGCAACATCTTTGATTACTCCCTCTTGGGGAATTAACACCCCGAGTAGTTCACCAAACGGCTCACCAACCAATCAGTAAATTGGTGGCACTACTATCAGTCGACCATCTATTACAGGGATCAAATAATCCAGATCCTAAATGGAATTAAAACTTGAATAAGCCTCATGACCTAAGAGGAACAGTACTCA
The DNA here is from genome assembly GCA_014839935.2 of Entomophthora muscae. Lineage (NCBI taxonomy): Eukaryota > Fungi > Entomophthoromycota > Entomophthoromycetes > Entomophthorales > Entomophthoraceae > Entomophthora > Entomophthora muscae. The sequence goes on from QTSX02007267.1 coordinate 84,761, forward strand.
GATAAACCCCATGACCTCCATGACGTACATGGACAGTATGTGGCTTTCCATGATACTATATATTACTCTATATTCATATCCAATAAAGTATCATTCTCTTCTTAATTTTCCCCTTTATCTCGTTTATTATACTTCCCAGAAGTATATACACGACACCAACAATATTTGTGGATGATTATCAATTGGGGGAGACTTCCAAGTCAATAGTGTGGCTACCAAACAGCAGGAAATTGTTTATTTTAGTGGTGCATTGGTAGCGGTAGGTGTAGTGCAGATACCACGCTGTGTCTTGAGAGTGTGGAATGCGTTGGTGGTGGGGTCGATCCAGCCAGCAATACACGTATCATTGGTTTTCAATCCAAGCTGGATAGTCTCCCAGATCTTCTTTTTGGGGTTGAGCACAGCCTCGGGCTCTTGACCTTCAAACCCTTCAAAGAAAACACGATCCCCAGGTTGACTTCCCTCGGGAGGAGTGACAAATTCTACTTTACCCTCGGCAGTTGTGGCACACAAGACCATAGCAAAGGATTTAACACCACGCATGCTGCAAAGTTTAGAAGAGGCTGAAGACACATATTACCTTGCTGGTTTAAGATTGCAGACTAAAACAACATTGCGACCCTACAAATGAGCTGAGTTTTGATAGAAAGATACCTTCATTTCCTCAAGGGTAAAGTGTTTAACAAGGCCAGAAACAACAGTGCGAGGCTCAGTCTCTCCAAGCTCAATCTGCTCGACGTAAAGAGAATCAGCAGCCTCGTGCTTAGCGACTTCAACGATGTTCCCAACACGCAAGTCAATCATGGAAGGCACAATTGGGCTATCTGCATGCATTAGCCTGGTCGTGGCTTAAGAAATACCTTTCTTTTCCTCCTTCTTGGCAGGAGCTTTCTTGTCTTTTTTCTTCTTGCCACCAAGGTTCAATGCTTCCAAATCAATAGTAACGGCTTCAACATTAGCGTTAGCGAGAGTCTTAGATGCCTCTAGTTGAGATTGGACTTGGTTGAACCACCGCATAGTGTTAAGCATAGTCTTTTGATCATCAAGAGGAAGTTGGGCAATGTGAGCGCGAAGGCGGGCATAGATCGCGACATCAGCAAGAGTCATACGGCCCCCACAAATAAAAGATTTCCCAGACAAATGGGTATTGACATTCTACATTACTTTAAGCTTTTATTAAAAAAGAGATTTACCTTTGAGAACTGAGAGAGTTCCTCATTGGCAACAGACGAAGCAGAAAGCCATTGTTGAATCTGCTTAAATTAAAAAAAGTCAAATTATGACCTTACATCTGCCTGAACAGCGGGTTCTTCTTTGTCACCGGCAAACTTCTCATCTATGGAAGAAGCAAGATGGGATAAAATAGTGTTAGGAGTATCAATGATAGTTCCATCCTCTAAGGTTAGGGTTGAGGCCTAAAGGAGTGGTTAAAGAAGGTTAAGGTATTTTGATTAAAAATAAACACGATCAACATCACTAAATATGAAATCTGCTCGTTTTTTCATAGAAAGGACAATAACAACTCTGTCAATAATACTTAAAAGAAAACTTACAGCAACATCTTCAATTGAAACCTTCAAGGAGGAAGCTTTTTCGGGATTAGAAGTTAAAAATTGGTGAACCAGGGTAGAAGGCAAATCAGTGCGGGCGATGATCAAATTCGACATATTTCTACAATATGGTAAGCGGAGGCATAAAGGATGCTTAGCAAGGAAAAAAGAAGAAATCGACTTTTTTATAAAGGCCATAGCACTACAAGGGCTCTCTAAAACTTTGAAATAATAAATAAAGTAGCCGAAATAAAATCGAAATCATATTTCCTAAATCCTTAGCAAAGTAAATTACTTTGGTCAGGCTAATAAAAAAGGGTTGAAAGCATTTAATCAAATTGGTAAAACTTACATGATTAATCAAGGATATCTTTTTCACTGTCTGCTTTGAGCTTTACGTCTGAAGTGGCTTGCGACGGCTTTAAAACTTTCGATTGGCGTCGCCCCTGATGTCAGGACACACTTCTAATTTTGTATCAGGTTAGGACTTGTGATTTGAGATGACAATCTCGAGTCATCTTATAAGAATTCGAGTTAAAGGTTTATTCTTATATTAATTTAAAAGGTACATTTATTTTTAAACTATTATGTCATAATTTAAGGCCACTTGTTTTTAATAAAAGAACCCCACAAGAGCACTTTAAAAATGTTTAATGGGATGTCTTCATCGTTGGTTGTAACCGATAAGGTATCTGTCAAATTGCCTTCTGCGTCCCTTGCTTAAGCAAGATGTCATACCTCAAGGTGCCAAAGTATACTTTATACTTACTCCGTGCGGGGGTGGACTTGTCCTTAAGTGTCCCCATAGGGTTGATGCCCCCCGCCAGGTCGTGAGTTGCTGGAATCTTCTTAGACTGTTCTGTAACCCTAGGACCAAACAAACCATCATAGCTCTTTTGAAAATTTCTATTAATACTAGCCACAGTTGTAAAAACTTACCATATTTAGATTATACAATAATATCTAGAGATGATAGGATTCTCTTAGCTTTGTTTTAAGAAACTATTTTAAAGTCTAGTAATGTGTTCCTTTAAAGATCAAGAAATTAATATCACAGCAGAAAAGACCATATCAAGTGCAAGTTGTCAGCTAGTTAATTTCTGGGATAGCGTTTAACCACCTATCTAATTCTTCAACATTTCTAAAATCAGGAAAGAATTTAAAATGTTGAACGTTGTTCTCAACCTATATTGGCATTATTTTAAGACGAACCATTTTACTGATATCTAGATCCAGCTAATTTTTATTGTTTAAAGTATAGCATGTCTAATCTAGCTTGCAGATGATCATAGTGTGCTATGATACAATGACTAATTTAAATCAATACATGGCATTGTTTTTGAGCGTAAAAGTTACATGAGCGTGATGCAACCAGGGCAATCAATGCTACAGCAGCTTTCAACCCAGCTATAGACAAATCCAATTCAACAGAATCAACTGAGATCAAAACTAAACCCAACAAACTTATATTGAATTGTAAAAGATTCATGTTCTAACTTGTTCTGAGCTGACTCAATTTTTGCTTATCCCCACAGATATGAAAGCAATATAGCCCAGTTCAGCATGCCAGCTACTAGGATGTATAAACACATGCTATAAAAAGAATATGCACTGATTCAGCATAGGAATTGCAGAGCATTTGTGGCCCAAAACAATTCCAGACATGAGGCAAAGAGATTCTCCAACAAAATCAGATCCTGCCTGGGATAAGTTCAAGTTGCAACATATCTCTAAAAAGAAGCTGCCCAGGGTAACAAGGGACAGAAAGTTACAAGTCTTGCTTAAACTAGCCAGCAAGAAACCAATAAGTTAGCTCAAAATACAAAGGATCATTCATCTTAAGGAGCGCTTGCAATGCCTCATGATAAATTCCCAGTATCCATAGATTGGGGACATATAAAACTTAATCCAATAGAGCAGGGTAAACAAAGCTTTAGTGCATCAGTCTAGCTTACAAGCCGGGAGATTATCTGATAGGCTTTGATCATATTGAGATGAAATGGATCAAGTTTAGCCTTGAACAAGTTTTGCTCAGCTTAGCTCAGGGCTGAGCCCAAAATCAGCTTCACAGATGGAACTGCAGAGGTAAAGAAAAGGTGTGGACCACCCAGTAAGTGTAAATTCACTGCCCCTTTGGCTTTGGATCACATTATTTTCCCTTGTTGCACTAAGAAAAGCTCCCAAATGCCAGCCAAGCCACTTAATTCTTTAGGGGATTTGGCGCACACTGTAGAAAAAAGATTTGTATTAGCTTACCCGGCAGACCATCCAGCCTTTGTTGCTCCCCTTGAGAAGAAACACTGGTTAATTCAGACTACTTATTGGCTTGATATCACCTGCTTTTGAAAACAATCAGAAGTAGCCAATCAAGTGATGACACATCAATGTCCACAAAGCCAAATGATTCACAAATGTCTAAAACCAACACCAGCCAATCAGATGATAGCTTGGAAATTAGTATGAAATCTTCCAGCCCCCCTGGCTTGGGACAGCAAAATTTCTCCCCTAGCTAATTGGATTCTGGGCAAGTGGTCATGTGACTCTCCAATTTGCAACACTTCCCCTTTTAACTTAGCAAGGGAATTTCAGTCCCCTGCTTGTTGATTCTCTTAAATATATTTAAAATCTAGAGTCTGTTGCTAATTATTTTATTTTGTTAAGATTGAAACTCTGCCTTAGAGTCCCTTATAATTTTAATAAAGTGTTAGTCAATTTTCTATTAAATCTTACCTTGTGTCATCCCCTTTTGAACCCAGCATCTTCCCCAAAACTCCTAGGAGAGGCTTTAGTGTATATTTGTTGTCTTAAACACTTACGCTTTCAAAAAGACTGTTTGAACTTGAAAATTAAGTTTTTATATAGATTATTAACTTGATTTTCATTTGAATTTTTGTTGCCTTTGCTTGTATTTAACCCTGCTTTCATTAAACCTTTGTCCAAGCCATCCAAGGCTGTTTCCAAGGTCCTCAGAAGCTTCCTGGTCCATTTCTTTTTCATATTGTTGTAACAACACCAGTTACTATAGTTTTTACCCTCCAAAGACTTAAAAAATAGTGTTTTTGACTCCAAATTTTTGGGAGTTTCCAATTTTGCCAATCCCTGTTCTTAAGCTTGCGGGTGTTTCTCTGGCCTCATTTCTGCTGCTTCTTTGGTTGACCTTCCCAGATCTTTGGGGTTGACTTTCCTCCTCTGTGCCCCTTGTGGGCGACAACCCCTTCAGTCTTCTGCACCTCCCAGCCACCCTACTTGTTTTGGGGGAGGTGTTGGTTAAAAGTCTGACCTGCAACAATCTAGATTTGTATTCTTCTGATCCCGCTTTGCTTGCCCTGTTGCCAAATGAGTACCTTCTCCTCCTCCTCAACTGGAAAGCAACAACTCTGCCTCTCTGCAGGCACCTGAGGCTCTGACTTGTGTTCCCTCTAGTGCCCCTTGGTTGCTCACAGGAATGGTGTTGATGGGACTGAATGCCTACTTCCCTCACCTGTCCCTGTAATCCACTGGGCAGCATCCTAGTGGTTTGTCTCACCAGGATGGGAGCCAAACTTAGTTAGTTTATCCCCCTCTCTCATAATAAGAGCCTGGATGAAGCCCTGGGTCTAGACTAAGGTCTGGGCCCAGAAAAATAAACACTTCAAGACCTTGGGCCCACTCTGGGCTTAAAGCACTTTAAAACAGAATAAAATATACCAAAATAAAATGGATTAGCAGAGCTAATAAAATAAGGCAGGATGACCCAGAATATGGTATTTTTGAAGCTACAGTCACTGCAATAGTCCTAGACAACAGCTCCTAAGGATCCAAGTTGTTGAGATTCAACTTTGAATGCAAGGGCTGACTGGTTGCTAACAAGGTATACTTTGAAACTAGAGGTGTAGCACTCCTGCTCCTGGGTGATGGCCATAGGGTGTCCTGGGTCAAAGCCAGAAACCAACTGGGTTGGAATACCATTATTCAAGGGATAGTGTTCCACTTCCAGCACCTTGTACCTAGCCTGATTTTCCCAAGCTCCCCCAAAACCTTTCCCACCAGCATTCTAGTGTCTTCTCCATGAAACATAACATAGGTAAAGCTACTCCTTTCCCCTGGGCCTCCACTTCAATTCTCACCAAATGCTTGGGAATTTCTACCAAATTGTGTCTGGATCTTTATCCAAAAAGTTACAGAAAAATATCAAGGGATGTCCTTAAACTATTACCTGAGTAATTTTTCTGAAGACGCCTCACCCAATCCACCCAAGAGGCACCCTGATTGAATATCAAATACAAGAGCAGTCAGGAGAAGTAGTATGGGCATCCAGATCAGGTCCCTCAATGTAAGGGCCACAAATTACAAAAATACGAGCCCAGAAGTCAAACCTGCGACCTTCGCTGAAAAGTGAAAACACGGGCAACCGCGCAAACCTGCTGGGGGATTTGAACCGCCCACAAACCACCAGAGCGGGTGGAAACCAACTCTCAAAAGAGAGATCAGTTTTAATTGGCTTTTGTTAACAAAAGCCAATGATATGACCAGGGCCAGTTTGTGAACTGGCCCAGGGGGACTAGCGGCCCCCAAAGGTAGCAGAGCCATCAGCTCCTATACCATAAATGAGCTGGGTGGCTCCCCACCAACAATGAATGATTTTTGCTGGTTTGTTCAGCAGATCTAGTATCAGCTGGGTCTGTTGTATAACTTAGCAAGTAAATCAGTCCCAGTTCCAACCCAACCAACCAGTACCCCTGAAATTAAGGTTTCTGTCCCCATACAACCTTCCAGTTTAAAATTTAATACATCTTCATCCACTGATGTCATGAAACATCATATGCAGGAAGATGTTTCAGTTTCCCCTGCCAATCAAATAAATCCTGACAGAGAAGATTCCTAAGCTATTAAAACCCCCAAAATGCCTGCAGCTTCAAGCTGTTTCATTGGGTCAGGAATAGAAGAAAAGTCAATCAGTCAGGAGTATCCATCAGCAAATGATAATCCCTCTTCCCAGAAGCAAGTCCAAACTTCCAAGGATTCCCAGCCTCTAATGATTAAGCCAGATATAATTAGTCACCTATTAGCTCCCAGCAATCTAATCAATCTCAAGATGAAACCAGATGAGCCAAACCCAGACCCCAGAACTCCCCCCAGCCATGAGTCAATCAACCAATCCAAGGGCCAAAGCTCAGAGAACTTCCCTCCACCAACCCAGTCTAAGATTCTTGGGACCATATCCCCTGTTCTCAAGAATTTCACCTTCATTCCCAAAGTACCTGTGACCAAAGATTGGACCACTAGAGCACTACAAGGAGCTGCCAGTAGTTGCTTCCAAGGAAGACCAGATGAGTGGTATAAAACCCACTTCCCTACAATCAAGACAGACACAGACAATGTTTAATAAAGTATATGGTCCAAAGAGTAGTCTTTGCCTTCCTTCCCCATATTCTTTTATCACCTTGGAAAATCCCTTATCAACCAGCTCAGTCACCAGCACTTCCATTATTAGAAACCATAGAACCTATTACCATGGACTATCAGCCAGGGCCCAGCCCTGGACGGACCAGCAACTACATCCCTCCCACTCCTCCTCCAATCCCTCAACCCTCTGCTGAGGTTATCCCTTATGATCACAGCAGATATGAAATGGTCATTCTGACCATCCTTAGTCTTGCTGAGGTTGTAGTACCTCACCTTGGTGCCTACCGTCCACTTGCAGCAGGTATGCTGTACTTGTCTTGCTCCTTGCCCTTCCTGTATTGGGCTTTGGTGTCGCAATATCCTGAAGGGTGGGCTCCTCCCATGTCGCCTTGGTATGATACTACATCTGGACATGACAGTTTGTCTGCCTCCTTACTCAGTAACCTGAGCCCCTATATCCTTATAATGATTGGAGAATCTTGTATGTTGATTTTTTTATAGCTTACTGCTTATACAGACTAGTATCCAGACAGTTCTTGACTGCAGTAGAATCCCAGATCCCAATTCCCCCCGCACAGATACAGACAGTTACTGTATCCACTGCAAACCACAATGCCACCTCCAACTGTGCCCTCCCCAATATTCAGAAGATGAACCTCACCAATGTTAGAAGAGGTCTAGTACTGATGGGTGGACACTTCAAAGCATTACCCAGCCAGTATACAGATTAAGCCCACAAAGTGTTGACTATGGGATCTATGTTAACTGGAGATGCCTTGGACTGGTTCACCTCTGCCTTGGAAGATAACAAAGACCTATGCTTGAACTACAATGAGTTCAAAGGATAACTCTTGGAAGCAATCACCCCAAAGGGAACTAGAATCCAGGCCTTAATCAAACTCCTGGCCCTGGAGCAACAAAACTCCTCCCTAGATGATTATATTGCCAGCTTCCAAAGCTTGAGAGAAACTTCTAGTGTAGACAACAAGCTCTGCGCCTTGTATTTCTGATGCAGACTCCACCCCTACCTCCAGGGGCTGATGAGACATCACCCACTCACCCTACCTCTTGCCAAAGTAATTGAGTTAGCAAGAGGACTAGACATGAACCATGATGTGGTTCCTTGTATCACGACCCTTAATCCTTGCCCTTGGCCCCAGATGTCCCCCAAAGAAGCACAGCAACACGTCACAGAACACTTGTGTTACTTTTTCCACCTCCCTGGGCACTTGTTGCGCCAATGTCCCCGTAAAACAAATGAAAACAGTGCCAATGTTGCCGCAATAAACACTTCTGGTCAATATTACCCTGCTATCCAGTTAAAAATCTTTAATGGAGAAAAGTGTTACACCGTGGAGGTCATGCTTGATACTGGTGCCAGCCAGAACTTTATAGATCCCCAATTAGCACAACAATTAGCCCTACCCATCCCCACTTCACCCACGGCAGTTATCATGGGCAACAGTACCATGGACACCGCCTCAGAATTCACCACTCCTGTGGACCTGGAGATAGGGGGAGTTTTTACCCAGATTGAGCTACTGGTCATGAAGAACATACCCAGACCTGTTATCTTGGGCTTCTCATGGTGGGAAGAACACAAGATAAACCTGGATTACAACCATAGCAAGGTACATATGACCTTAAGGGAGTGTCAGGTTGCAATCCCTTTCTGACATTCATCCAAAGACGCTCAATCATATGAGTCCCTAGTTGCCATGGTTATGAACACCTGCAAAGGAATGATATCATCCTACTTGCAAAAATGGGCCAATGTCTTCAATGAGGATGATTCAACCCGTCTTCCTGACCACAGCCCCTTCAACCATGCCAGTGACTTGATCCTGGGAACCCAGCCTACTCACGGTCCTGTCTACAGGCGCAATCAAACAGAGAAAAAAGCCCTGAAGGAGTATATCACCACTATGCTGAAGAAGGGTTATTTCAGAGTGTCTAAATCTGTAAGGGACTCTCTTTATAGAGGAGAATACAGTTGGGGAATCAAACAAGGGTCCATTACTCTCTACAACAGGAGATAGCTCTTCAAGCTGTGGGGTAGGGGATGGGCAAGGACCAGGGAAGCACAAGGTAGCTGGCCCCAGAGACAGGATAAGGCAGGAACAAGGAGAGCCAGATGGTGACTACGGACCACAAATAAAGGATTCCAATCATCTGGGCTAGGAGTACTATTAAACGCTCAAATGAATAATAGGGCAAGATTGATTTATTGTAGAAATAAAAGTTAATTTAACAATTAACTTGGGATTGGGATGTGAGTTTTTATAGTAGGGGGGGTGAAATTTGGAGTACAGACTTGATGAGTTTGAAACCCAGATGTAATACCTCACATGCAGTGGCAGGAATCATGATGCAGGCTAATTTTAGATGCATGATAGTACTGAGTTCCTTGCAGGTTTTACTTGCATCTGCATCAATGTGGGGCATAGGAACAATTAATTAAGCTGCAGTAACCTAGATCATCCAAATTTGGAAGTTGGAATAGGTCTTCAACTATTAGATAACTGTTGTCAGGGAAGTGATTCCTGACAAAATCCCCCTGCTTGTTGCCAATGTTGTTTGTGGCTAAGAAAGGTGGGGACCTCTGCCCTTGCGTAAACTTCCAGAACCTGAATAACATCACCATCAAGAATCAGTACCCAATTACTAACGCTGATGATCTGAGCAACCAACTTTCAGGTGCGACTGTATTCTCTAAGGTAGATCTCAAGGACACCTTCAACCAGATCAGGATTAAGACAGGTGACAAATGGAAAACCGCGTTCAAACCCCAAGAAGGACTCTTTGAATACTTAGTGATGCCTTTTGGATTGTGCAACGCGCCAAGAACATTCCAGACCATGATTAACACAGTCTTGGGAAGTTACATGGACTCCTTTTGTGTGGCTTATCTGGAAAATATCCTGATTTACAGCAAAAGTCATGAGGAACACTTGAAACATCTGGAAATGGTGTTCCAGAGTTTCTTAGACCATAACCTCTTTGTAAAAAAATCCAAGTGTGAATTCTTCCAAACAGAGGTAGAATTCCTGGGGTATATTGTCAAGAAAGGTAGGTTTGCCATGGCACCCAACAAGATCTCAGCAATAGTTAATTGGCCAACCTCCACCTGCCGCAAAGATTTCTGGAGCTTCCTAGGCTTGGCAAATTTTTGAAGAGAATTCATCCAGGATTTCTCCACAATTGCCCTGCCTCTGAAAAAACTCACTTTGGATAAGCACCCGTTTTCTTGGAATAAGGAAACAGAGTCCGCCTTTCCTAGCTCAAGAAAGCCTTTGTCTCAGCACGTGTCCTTTTCATGCCAAAATTTTATCCTCCCTTTATTGTAGAAACCAATGCATCTGATTTTGCAATGGGGGTCCTTCTTCAGGAGGGGATGGATAGTAAGCTACACCCTATAGCTTACTACTCCAAGAAGTTTACCCCTGCCAAGTGCAATTACCCAATCTACAATAGGGAAATGTTGGCAATCATCCAATCCCTTGCTCACTGGCGGCAATATCTGTGCGGCGCTGAGCACCCAGTAAAAGTGATGAACAATAACAAGAACCTCACCTAATTTTTTACACCCCACCAACTGAACCAAAGACAGGCAAGATGGGCCCTGTTCCTAGCTGACTATGACCTAGAGATCTCATACAAACCTGGAAAGGTTAACCACACCCCGGAAGCCCTCAGCAGAAGACCTGACCTGACCTCACCCCCACCCCAGACAAAATCAGACAATACAACACCAAAGCCCTCTTATCCCAACACCAGCTAGCCCTGCTACTATATATGCTGGAAATCATTAGTCTCAAGGACAAGATAGTGTCCTCCTAGAGTAATGACCCCCACTAACAACCCATCTACCAAGATTTAGTCAACAACCTGAATAGTTGCTACTACGCCCAAGGTTACTCCTTAAAAGGAACTGCAGTATGTCTAAACACCTGGCTATACGTTACAGCAGGTCCCTTCAGAGCCAGAATCCTTCAAGAATACCACAACACACCCATGGCTGGACACCCTGGACAAAACAAGATTCTCTGAGGAATCCAAAGAATGTACAACTGGCCCGGCCTAAAGAACAATATTGTGGCCTACCTCCAGGGATGCAAAACTTGCAGCAGGACCAAGCCCAAGCAAGGGCTGCCTGAGGGACTCCTTCAACCCTTAGAGATAGCCAAAGGCCCTTGGCAGTCAGTCTCCTTAGACTACATCATTGAGCTGCCACCCTTTAAAGGATACAATGTCATACTATTCACTGTAGACCAATTTACCAAGATAGCACATTTCATTCCAACCACCACCTGTGTTACCGCTCAAGAAACCGTCAAACTTTTTCTCAAGAATGTATTCCTGCACCACAGACTACCCCAAGAAGTAATGTCAGATTGTGGTCCCCAGTTTACCTCCTGTTTCTGGATCCAGGTACTCCAGGATTTGGGAATCAAATGTTCCCTCTCCACTGCCTTTCACTTGCAAAGCAACAGACAGACCTAGCGGGTCAACCAGGTCCTCAAACAATACTTGAGATGTTTCTTGAACTATGAGCAGGATGACTGGGCAGAACTCTTACCTATGGCCCAGTTTGCCTACAACAACCAACACCACACATTCACTGGCATGTCCTCATTCTTTGCTAACTATGTTTAAAACCCCACATGGAATTACTTGGGGTTATAAGAGGCACATAACCCCCATGAACAAAACTGGGTCAATGCAATCCATCAAGCACACTGTGACTGCATAGACAATCTGACAAAAGCTGTGAAGACTTACAAGGACTTTGCTGACAGAAAAAAAAACCTGGCCCCAAAATCAAAGTAGGAGACCAAGTGTACTTGGACGCACAACACATCTGCCTCAAAGTACCCAGCGCCAAGTTGGCCCACCAAAGAACAGGCCCCCACAAAGTCACCAAGAAGATTGGAAAAGTAGCCTACCGCTTGGAGTTGCCTGAAGGCTGGAAGATTCACAATGTCTTTCAACGCTCCCTGTTGTCTCTCAAAACTGGAGAATCTCTCCCTCACCAAGTAATCAAGTCTGCTCCTCCCCCTGTCCAAGTAGGAGAACACCAAGAAAACAAAGTATATACCATCTTTCAATGCCACCAAGTCCAAAGAAAGACCCAAAACCTGGTTAAATGGAAAGAATACCCCATAGAGGATGCCACCTGGGAGCCCCAATCCCACTTAGAACACTGCCCTGAGTTAGTTAAAGAGTACCAGGAGAGGATTAAAGGCCATCTTGTAGCTGTCCCCATGTAGGGGGATGATGTAAGGGGCGCAAATTACAAAAATACAAGCCCAGGAGTCAAACCCACGACCTTTGCTGAAAAGCAAAAACGCGGGCAACCGCGCAAACCAGCTGGGGGATTTGAACCGCCCACAAACCACCAGGGCGGTGGAAACCAAATATCAAAAGAGATATCAGTTTTAATTGGCTTTTGTTAACAAAAGCCAATGATATGACCAGGGTCAGTTCACAAACTGGCCCAGGGGGGCTAGCGGCCCCCAACGGTAGCGGAGCCACCAGCTCCTATACCATAAATGAGCTGGGTGGCTCCCCACCAACAATGAATGATTTTTGCTGGTTTGTTCAGCAGATCTAGTATCAACTGGGTCTGTTGTATAACTTAGCAAGTAAATCAGTCCCAGTTTCAACCCAACCAACCAGTACCCCTGAAATTAAGGTTTCTGTCCCCATACAACCTTCCAGTTTAAAATTTAATACATCTTCATCCACTGATGTCATGAAACATCATATGCAGGAAGATGTTTCAGTTTCCTCTGCCAATCAAATAAATCCTGACAGAGAAGATTCCCAAGCTATTAAAACCCCCAAAATGCCTGCAGCTTCAAGCTGTTTCATTGGGTCAGGAATAGAAGAAAAGTCAATCAGTCAGGAGTATCCATCAGCAAATGATAATCCCTCTTCCCAGAAGCAAGTCCAAACTTCCAAGGATTCCCAGCCTCTAATGATTAAGCCAGATATAATTAGTCACCTATTAGCTCCCAGCAATCTAATAAATCTCAAGATGAAACCAGATGAGCCAAACCCAGACCCCAGAACTCCCCCCAGCCATGAGTCAATCAACCAATCCAAGGGCCAAAGCTCAGAGAACTTCCCTCCACCAACCCAGTCTAAGATTCTTGGGACCATTTCCCCTGTTCTCAAGAATTCCACCTTCATTCCCAAAGTACCTGTGACCAAAGGTTGGACTACTAGAGCACTACAAGGAGCTGCCAGTAGTTGCTTCCAAGGAAGACCAGATGAGTGGTATAAAACCCACTTCCCTACAATCAAGACAGACACAGACAATGTTTAATAAAGTATATGGTCCAAAGAGTAGTCTTTGCCTTCCTTCCCCATATTCTTTTATCACCTTGGACAATCCCTTATCAACCAGCTCAATCACCAGCACTTCCATTAGTAGAAACTGTAGAGCCTATCACCATGGACTACCAGCCAGGGCCCAGCCCTGAACGGACCAGCAACTACATCTCTCCCACTCCTCCTCCAATCCCTCAACCCTCTGCTGAGGTTATCCCTTATGATCACAGCAGATATGGAATGGTCATTCTGACCATCCTTAGTCTTGCTGAGGTTGTAGTGCCTCACCTTGGTGCCTACTGTCCACTTGCAGCAGGTATGCTGTACTTGTCTTGCTCCTTGCCCTTCTTGTATTGGGCTTTGGTGTCGCAATATCCTGAAGGATGGATTCCTCCCATGTCACCTTGGTATGATACTACGCCCGGCCATGACACTCAACTTTAGCCGGGTCAGATTCCAGTTGGCTCTGCCCATTCAAATATGTCCAGATTTTCCTACTGTAATAATTCAAGGCTTTTTCAACAACAGCATCAGATGTATCAAAGCCTGGGCCCAATAATTGCCAATAACTTGCTATTTCTCAAGGATAAAAAAGATACAACTAGGATCAAGACAATGGTTTTATTGATGAGCCTAAACAGGAGGAGATTGAATTACTTGGAATTATAGAACTGTGAGGATTTTTATACCCAATTCTATGAAAAGGAGATGATAGGGAAATTATTTTTAAGTGAGATTAGCTCATAATTTTGAATTAAAAAAATTTGAGAGTAATTACTGAAAGCTGGAATCTAGGGCTTTTGGCTGACACCATTTTGGGCTGAAATGGTTCAGTTTTTGCAGAAATATAGGCAATCAAAGATGGTAAAGGAGAAAAAAACAAAAGAAGTCTTGGCATAAATACCAACAAAATAGGATATATCAGTTGTAACTTAAATTATCAGTCCTGACTCCTACACCAAAGATGCACCAATAACCCTTTATATCACTGGATGATCAATTTCAACCTTCCAAAATCCCACCTCAATTTAAGTCCCCCCTTAAATAAATGCAAGCACTGCAAAAGACCTTGCTTTGTTTTTCTATTTCCTGATAAATTTTGAAATTTGTTAGTGAATTTGGCCAGCTGATTTTACCTGTTGCTTTTGAGTGTTCAGTTGATTCCTTCCCCCCTTTGGCCTCCCTAGAATTGTTAGTGGCAACCATTTGGTTGTTGCTTAAACCATGATTTTGTTATGGTTGAGAGCAAGGCTTTCTTTCTTCATAACCTGCCCCAAATTCTCACAACATCTGCCTGAGTCAGTCATCATGAGGGGTGTATATCTCTTGAGTTAGGGCTCTAAAATTCTTTTCTGGGAAGTCCTTTCCTCTTGAGGTCAGAGTTAGTCCTTTTGACATTCTTGTCCACTCATCACTGGGGGGTTGGCTCCTAGAGAACCCTCTGTATTGCTGCCTATACTGCTCCTCTTGCCTAATACTGGGACAGAATACATGGGGAAGGAATCCATACTCTTAACACTACAAACTGGGTAGGGGCCACACAAGTATTTATTAACCACAGGAAGATCCCCTTAGAAACCTTCTGAAATGCAAATGTTTGCATTCTTTTGGGGCAATGCCAGGGACCCACATCACAAGGATCAGGTCTCTGCACTCCATCCAGTACTTCATATCAATTTTAGACAAGGAAGTCCTTTTCATCAACCCAGAAGCAGTGTACACATTCTTCATAGCAGGAATAACAGCCAAGAGGACCAAGTCAGCGTTGTAGGAGATTAAGCAGAAAGTCATACATAGTAGCAAAGCTAATATACCCAAGCCACCATCAACATTAGTAGTAAGCATTCTAGGCACTAGCTAGGTTTCCTATTTAAACTATTGTAGTAAGCAGTAAATTTGGAAATCAGGATCAGGATAAAGGTTTTATCAATTGAACAAGAATCAAGAAAGGGCATTGTTCAATTATATAACCACCAGGACTAACATTGGGAGATCTCAAATTAATCTCTTACATATCAGGGGCCAAGGGTTGAGCTCAATGTTGATGGCAAACATGAAACGTTTACAGTTGGAATCTGGGTTCCAACAATGTGGAGCTTTAAATATACTCAAGAGGCAAAGCAATAATCAGAGGGAATGTGTGATCAGGGAATTTGTTGACATGTCTTTGGAAATCTAAGGAAATGATGATGCTCAGCTTAAAATTTCTTAATAACAATTCATGATGTCAGAAAGTGGTCCCTGGCAGGCAACCACTATTTGAGGAGTCATATGAACCTGTTTCACTGCTTAAGGGGGATATTCAAGCTTAAATACCAAGGATGTGTAGAAACTTAATATCTCTTAATGAAAATCTGCCTCTTGCACTGGATAAAGTCAACCAATCTTATATAGCTTTCCCTTGTCTTAGGCTAGACCCTGTTAAGTTGGTTCTTACAAAAGCTTAAATTATCTGTGCTATCATCTTCTCATAGGGAAATAAGCTTCCAAACTTACTTCAACTGATTCCATTGCATTCTCCTGATCTTTATGAATATTTTTCATTAAGTTTTAATTGCTTAACTAGTAAAAAATAATCAGTAAAATAAGCTTTAAACTTAACTAATCCTATCAATATTTTCCATCTTCAAACATCTGAAACACTTTTCTAAGCTTCACGGTTTTCCAAAACCCAGATGGGCAGCAAAAGTTTAACTGAGAAAACTGTTGAAATTTTCCTCCTTACATCCCAAACAATCTCCCTGTTTCTTTTAACGTTTTGCCGCATTTGAACTTGCTGTCATGGCCTGAGTGGCTCCCATGGAAACCTTTGGTCAAGGGGAAGGGTTGAGCCTGGAAAGCCCAGTAGCTGATAGGGGCCATTCAAATCACACAATTGGCAGCTGTAGCCCAAGAATGCCACACTCCCATGTAGGGTATCACTTGCTCAGTGAGCCCCAGCATGGTCAAGTAGGCAAACCCAAGCTTGCTGTAATTATATGATGAAACAGAAGGAACAAGAGGAAGTTATCCTGTGGCAGCATTCATGGTCAGGCTTGGCTGGGCAAGTTAGTGGAGCAGAGGAACAGCAGGAAAGAAGAGGTGTGGTGCAAGAGCAGGAATTATTTCTTGTTCAAGCACTCTATGATATGGGGTAAAGGCTGGTAGTGGTTTGTTAGAGGCAGCAAGAAGTTGCTCCATTTCCCAGCGCTGGCGTTGGTACTGGAGGTACTCTCTGTTTGAAAGCACCAGCAGTATAAAATTTGTGATGATGTAATAAACCCATGTAAATTATAAATGCTCAGTGTGAATTAACCAACAAAAGTTTATTAAATGAAGATGTCAACAAGGAAAGGGTTTGCCAGTGTTCCAAGCTATATCCTGTTGAGAAACTGCAATTGGACTTACTGGCAACTCCTTATTGGCTGTCAATAAATATTTCTTGAGTTGGATTCCATTGGTGACTCCTGATTTTTCAGTTAGATGAATCATTTCATTATTTTTGCCATGGGGAAGCTGGCAGGGGAATTTTGGGCCATTTGGCAACTTAAGTCCCCAATTCTGGGTTTCAGAGAATGTGGGCTAATTAAAATTCTTTCTACTTGGCTTTGGGACAGTTTTCAATTGTCCCCAGGCTTGGCATTGACCAGGGTTCAATTCTCCACTTGTAATTAAAGTTTCCTTTGGGTTAATCTGTGTGATCAACAATGCAATTGTTCAGTTGTGTGATTGCTCCATTGCAGGTGTTGAACCTATGTAACATAGGGTTTTGTCTGGCCCATTATGGGCCCTGGCACTTGCCTTTTTTCATAGGAAACTACCAGTTGTTTTGTTTCATTGGGCTTTCTTCAATGTTTCATCTATTGTTTCACTTATGGATCAGACCTTTAGTAACAGTTCCCCCAAACCATTTAGCCTTTTGCACCTCTAGCAACCTGTTCTCAGAAACCTCCTGAAGTGTCTTCTCTCATTGTTTTGCCAGGCTGTTCTACTTCTATTGCTTCAAACAACACACATTGGAGAAATTTTGAACCACCCATGTCAACATTTCCCCAAGTTGTTTTGTTCTGTTCCTTTTCTATTTATTCACCCCAGAGAAATGTTGAAACATTTCCCTGAACTATTCCAAACTTCTTCTCATACCTTAACATCTCACATAGCTATTAAACAACTTATCAAGCCCTTAAAGGTGACCTTTATCTAGGCTGTGTTTTGTGGGTCCCCATCAGTGAAACAACCCAGACTCAGGCAATAAGACTCCTAAGCAAGCTTTATCTAGATCTGACCCCCATCAGCAACCTCCACCTAGGCTATCAAAAGCCAGTATACCTCATGCACTACTACTGTTTTTACTCATCCAAGTGGTTAGTTTGAGCTTTCAGGTGCAAAGTAACCAACTTTGATTCCCAGATACCCTCAAATCATTAAGTTGTGCAGCTGTATCTCTGGACAGCCACCCTAATGATGGTTCTGATCTATATATTCTTGCCCAGAAAACTTAAAACCTCCATAAAGATACTCATAACATATAGACAGAAAAACTTTATCCCCTTCCCAGATAAAGTAACCCAACTACATTATTGTCCCAGTTGGTATACAGATTTTAATGGTACCTAAATACATTCATCCCAGGGAAGAACTCTGGCTGTATTATCACCCCAGCTGATCTAAGGATACTTGTATCCCTTTTTATAACCATTCCAGGGCACCCCCTCCATCCTTCCAAAGTACTAACAAGGGGCAACCTTGCTGATACTACAGGGTGTAGACAACACTTTCAACTTCCAAGGCATAGATATATCAATAAACCAACCAACATTTACATCTATCAAGGAAAAAAGCCCTTACTTGACCAATACTAAGCCTTTGCCTAAAAAATAGCTCATTGTGTGGATCATCACACTGTTTCAATTACAACAGCATCTGGCATATAGCAGAACACTAAATGCTTAAGGTTAAGTACAACTTACTCTCTGCCTGCTAACCTGGTATGGGACTCCCATCTACACCAAAGTTGGCATTTTTATCTTCCTTAAATCTTCTCCCAGGTAATACTAACAAGCTGTTTAGAATACTGTGTATTAATTTTTAGGGGTAATGGAGACTATAGCTCTAACTGCTGGTCCTGGGAAGGAAAATATTTGCCCTATGTTTTTAAGTTAGTGTTGCAATATCTTCAATTACTCTCTCTCAGGGAATTAACACCCCAAGTAGTTCACCAAATGAGTCACCAAATGGCTCACCAACTAAAATTAAGTTGGTGGCACTACTATCATTCAATCATCTATTATAGGGATCAAAAAATCCAGAGACTAAGTGGAACATAACTTAAATAAGCCTTGTGACTTATGAGGAACATTACTCAGATAAGCCCCATAACTCCCATAACGCACATGGACAGTATGTGACTTTCCATGATACTAAATATATTTCTATATTCATATCCAATCAAGTATCATTCTCTTCTTAATCCCCCCTTTATCTCGTTTATTATACTTCATAAAAGTATATACTCAACAGTGGTAGCACAGATAGATTATCCACACCTATGCAACTTTAAGGAAAAATTCCTCCCAAGAAAAAGATCCAACAAATGGCCCTCCCTGCAGGCTAGAGAGATTAAAAAGAAGGACAATACATCCCTACAGGTTTCACCATCTTCAACAACATCCTTGTTCTCACCAAACAGTACAATCTTTTCTGCACTTGTAAGCTCCTGAAACCCGCCTCCAACTGCTGCAAGCCCGCAGCCACCCAAGATACCTAACATCATATTTCAATGTCTGCACTCAGCAGAAATTGGGAAATTTGCAGGATTACACCAAGTGAAAGCCAAACTCTGGATCAACAGCACCAAAATCAAATTTACACAAGTGGGCTATCCCCACAGACTCTGGGCCAGCAAAGTCACCCTCTGCATCACAGGAACCACCTCACGCTTTTTAAGTGAATGGCTAGATTTACACCCCAATCAGAAAGAAAATAGAAAATGTTCAAAGCCACCTTCCTCAAAAAGTTCTCCATGAAAGACTACAACATAGTGATCATGACAGAGCTCAGAACCTTCAAAATGACATGAACAATTGAGGATTAAATTGCAGCTTACAAAAGCCTATGTGACCAGGCTCTCAACACCATCAACTTTGATGAGCCCAGGCCACAATTTGACTTCTATAATGGCCTCCCCGCACACATTAGATGTCAATTTGATATGACCTGCTGTAAGAATCTTGAAGATGTATTCTTGGAAGAAAAGCATGCAGCTCAAAATTATGACAACCTACATGCAAAAAACAAATGCAAGGAAAGTCCTAAAGTCAAAAAGGACCCTTGCCCTAATAAGCAGAACAACCAAGCTAATAATACCCATCCTCACAACAGGAATTGCACTGTTCAAGCTAATCATGCAAGCAATAAAGACACCAACAAGGAGGTAAAAGCTCATGGGAGTGCTTAGGCAAGCTGCCCTCCCCCACTTTACAAGACTTGTACAGGGACCAAGACATGGATTCAATCACCCTGATCCAAGTCCCCTCCAGAAACCCTCTACTGTTTTCTGCCCAAACTGGAAATAAACTCCTCACTTATCCTTTCTGTTTTTGCAGGTATCAAGGCACAGCATTGTTTGACACTGGAGCAGACCAATCTCTTGTTGACAAGAAATTTGCCAACCTCATAAAACTACCCACGGTCTGAAGCCACATCAAAAGATTTATCATGGCAGACAATAGAAGCACACCAGTCACCAAGGAAGCAAAACCTTTCTGCGCCCAAATCAGAGACGTACAAACTACACTCAGTGGTACTATCATACCAATCCCCAAATATGATACTATACTTGGCCTAGACTGGATGAGAAAGACCAAACCTCATATTGACTGGGATAGCGCTACCCTCACCATACAACAAGGCAAGGTGCACCATCATGTCTACCCAACTCATTTTGATGCACTTATGAGAGGCCACATGTTTGTGAAAATCATGGAAACAGAAGAGGAAACTGATACTAGCAAAATAAATTGGAACACCTGCACATGTGAGGTAATCCATTTTAAAAATACAGAAACCAGATGTAAGAAAGGCTACATACAAGACCAGCTGGTCAGTGAATTCCCTTCCGTCTTCCAAGAAGTCTTACCAGGTTTACCACCTGACTGTGGCATAAAACAAAAAATTGACCTCAAGGGAAGTATACCAAAGACACATCCTATCTATTGCCTCATACCCCAGGAAGACAATTCTTTGAAAGCCTATCTGGACAAAGCCCTTGAAAAAGGCCTCATTCAACCTTCAAAATTGCCTTTTGGTGCTGTCAGAATTTTTGGTTCTGCTCTCAGACCTAGCAGTCTGAATACAATTCACTTTTTTAAGTATTTGTGAAATCTTAGTGTTGCGCTTTTTGTTTTACAGCGCCACAATTATTTGAGATTATAGGGCACAGGACATTTGCCAGAATACAGCCATGTGTGAGGATATGAGTAGTACTGTATCAGAGGAGTCAGGATTGAACGGAACCATGATTATTGCCCAGCAATGGCTTCTGATTGCGCAGAAGCACTTAAGGATTAGGATAAAGGTCAACCAGATTAAGGATAAAATAAAGATGGTTCAAAGATGATTTTATTGTAAATGCCTAATTCTTCTTATACCTTCTACAAGGGTAATCTCTGGGCTGCTAGCAATGTCTTCTAGGATATTCTAACACACCCCTTATTTGGGTAATTATTAATCTAGGTTTGGCGCTTATTGCATGTCAACCAATAGAATATTTTCATCTTCACCCAGCACAGGTGATCCTTGCTGGCATGGAATAGTTTAGTACTTCAGGATCACTTCCTACTTCTCTGGCATACTGAAAGCTTAATGCTTATTAATGTGATAAATATGGGAATTTGAGATTATGGGGAATTGAACCCAGCGCCTTGGCGCTTGATGTAAAAGTAAAGCGGCGCCTTGGCGCCTGCAATATTTGCCAGGCAGCACTTGCAATAATTTTCAGTTGGTGCGGCGGCGTTTGACGTAAAAGTAGTTTGGCGCTTTGGTGCCTAGTCCAATTGCTAGGTGGTGCCACAGCGCTTGTGTATTTTTAAAGTACTGCAGCAGCAAATTATGTCTCATTTAATTGCCGCGGCAGTGCTTATCATTGGCTAGCTTAAGGCTCAGGTCAGCAGACTAATGCTGATCCAATATGCATATAGTTTATACTACCAATTTATGTAGTTTGGTAGCTGCCATCCATATCTGCAAGCTCCGCCATAATTAGTATCATTGTATTTTGTACTACTAATTTATGGATTTGGTTGTAACAGTCCCAATCTGTGGGCTCTGTCATAATTGGCATCATTGCTTGGTAAAATTCCCAACACTTAGTCATTATGTTTAATTAAGGGGCTTATATATCAGGGATCCATTCTCAGGCAGCCGGCCCGCCATTTTTGGGGATAACTTGGGCTGGGTTTCTTGCGGGCAGGGCCCACCACAAGATAGGAGCTAACTTGAGAAGGTAGGATGCGGACTTCCCCACCCAAGACCAGGGGCCGGCGGCTGGTATAATGGTGTCCACCACCCCTGTGAGGGTGATGTACACTATACCAAAAAGCTTGCCGGTGTGGTTGGTTGGTTGGTAAGTCGGGTGAAGACACAGGCATTGGTTTGGGTGTTACTGGCGGTTCCATGTAGATATTGTAGGCCAGAAGATAGTTAAACTTTCTTCTAAACAGTTTGGGTGTAGAGAATATCTACAGGCCTTGGCAGTTGTATCTGACGGCAGATTGGATGCGGGCTAATGGGTCTAGTTCAATGATTTTCTGCGGTGTATAGTCCTTGTACTCAGGGTTTAAAGGATACTCGGTGAAATGGACAGGCCCAAAGGGTACATCAACTGGACAGATTACTTTGGGCAGAGGGGTAGGAGGACCAGAAGATCTTGAGCCAAACTGATAGACAGCAAATACAAAACACGGTAATAGCTATATAAGCCAAAGCAACATAACCTTTATTTCAAAATGGCAATAAGTTTAGAGGGCGGGGTCCTTGGGTCTATATAGCACCCCACCTCCAACTTAACATTTTTTGTGTGAGTCATCAGGGCATTTGTGAAGGGCAGGGCCGGGAAACTGGGGACTTGGGTCTAAAGGCAGCAAAATGGCGCTCAGACCGGGAGTTCTTTCATTGGTTGCAGCTCCCAATTTAGCTACCTGATTATCTTGCTTTAGTGTTGAGGTCATGGGGCCAAGTTGTGGGCTGGTGCCTCTTCCTTAGGTTGGCTCTTGATTGGTTACTGGTGAAGACTTCAAACTCATAAGGCCAATAGTTGCCAGGTCACCTCCATTAGGTGTTGTGATTGGCACTTCACTTAGTGCAGTACTGTCCTTGGCTCAATCTACTTTTCTGGGCGGGTTGTCTTCTTCAACCTCAGCTTGCAGGGGCTCAATCCCAGAAAAATGCGGGTGGTTGGTCTTGCGGTCCTCTGGCCCAGCGGCCCGGGGGAATCTAGGTTCCGGGTTTGATTCCCACTCCTGGGCCTGAAGTTCCAGAGGGGAAAATTGTCAATCCTGACATTATATGGCAACAAGCGTTACTGGAACATCTGGGTTTTTCTTGGCAGGGCAACAGCTAGCAATGTCAAGGGAGGTAACTAGCAAGCGGCTTCTATGCTGGCAGCTTGCTAAGTTCTTTGAGTACTGACTATGGTCTTTGTGATGGATCCAGGCCTAACCAGTCCATCCTGCCATTATCCTGCCCTTGACTCTTATTGCTGTTACCTTCCTGGGATGAAGCTTCAAGGAGTTTTGCCTACAGGGAGGCAATTTTATTGGATAGCACTTTATTGTCATCCCGTCAATGAGCCATGATTTCAACGCTTTTTTCCTCTTGTGCTCTCAACGCCTCAATTTCACAATTTGCCATCTCTTTTAATTGTTGCAAGATTTCATCTCATCCTACTAACAAGTTCCAAGCATCCCAAGCATAAATTTGGTTCCCTTGAGCAGGAGTCCCTTCCTTTGCAAAGTAATTGGAATACAGCTCTTCAAACACAGTCTTTACTTCTACTAAAGATTCAGCAGGAACAATCTTAGTGACCTCTAGGCTGGTCCAAGCTTCTTCCAATGTACTTGTAGGAACCTCCTTTCTTGCGGCAGCGGTTTCCACACAAAGGACCCCAAACTTGGCTCTCTCAAATTTTAACAAAGAAGGCATGACAATTGAAAAATAGGTGAGGGGAAAGCGTCAAAACCAACAATGAATATATTTTATTAATGTTTAACTGTTTTTGCCTATATACCATTAAGGGCATACACAGCTGAAAACCCCTCTGGTTCCTGAATCAACCAATGATTTGCGTCACGTGGTCTATGACATTTGAGTCATCCAACATAGATCTTTACCTGAAAGATCACCAACAATTCTCAACCTATGAGAATTGACCTACAATGGGCAGAAGTCACCTGACTCCATTCAACCCAATGTACCAATTCAGCATAGAGCTTCCCCAGCTCTCAGCGCCAAAACCCTGTGGATTGCACATCCTAAACTCAGCTATCAGGGTTCCAACTGGGAACCAGCTGATCAAACCTGAATTCCTAGGCATCCTTGCCTTTATTTAGTTATTTTTGCATTTAATAGTTTTTCGCCTTTAAAACCCATTAAACTGCTTTGAAACTCAAACCAGGCACATCTCAAATTCATTGGCAGTGCAGCAGCGCTTCTAATCCAATAAATTTGCTGACGCAGCGCTTTTAAACTTAATTCTGGGGGGTTTCTCATGGTTAAACTTAACCAAACTTCTTGACAAAGTCAAGACCATTTTAATATAATCCAATCTCATTAATTATATCCTGTAGTTATTAATTAATCTTCCTGATTAATTAACCCATTTTTGAGATGCCTAGTCTCCAAGATTGATTCAGCCAATCTTGCCTCAATTCTTTTAGTTAGCCTAACCTAACTAAACATTCATACTCTGTTCTTTTATTAAATATAGATATTCAGTTTCTAGGAACCTTTCCCTCAAGAATTCCAAAAAACCTATCTATATGTAATAAACAGCAAAAACAGAACATCTTTATATTTTGGAGCATTTATTTGGCTAAATACTCAGCAGTGACTGTAGTACAGTCACAGTATTTGAACTCAGATATATTTTTCTACTGTGAAAATGTTCTAAAGTAGGATCTTCTATTTGTCTGCCTTCCATTATTCCAATGGAAGGGCTTTTATAGAGCTTTCACTCTCTTGACAGGATAAGAACATCTGGCGCTTCTAACTCTTGCTTGGACATCTTTCCATCCCCAGACCGCCAGAATCAACCCCCAGAGTCAGGCATCCATGTAATGACATGAGTGTCAAAGAACCAACCCTGATTGGCTGGCTTGCTAGCATCTGGGAACTGGCGGGTTGTGGACTGGGTGGTCAGGGCCCACCAAAGGATTGGTGCTAACTTAATGAGGTAGGACATTGACTTGCCCAGCCACAACCATGGACCAGCGGCAGGGACAATATTATCTATTACTCCCATGAGAGTTATATATACAGTTCCAAAAAGCTTGTTGATATGGTCCAGGGGAAGCTCAGCAGCGGATTCAGGCATTAGTTTGGGGGTGAAAAGTGGTTCCATATCTAATTGGTAGACAGGAAGGAAGTTTTATTTATCTCTGAACAGGCGGGGCTTAGTAATGTACCAAGGGCCTTCTTGGTTGTATCTGGTTCTCTCAGTAGTTCTGGCCAAGGGTTCCTGGGCTAGTATGTTGTTGGTGTTGTAGTCCCTGTACTTGGGCTTTAGGGGGTACTCTGTGAAGTGGACGGGACCAAAGGGAGCACCTGGTGGGCGGTACGTAGCTGGCAGGTCAGCAGGGGGGTTAGAAGATCTTTGAGTTAACTGGCAGATGACAAGAATAAAATACGGCAATAGTTGGGGAAACCAATATCTCATAACCTTTATTTAAAAATGACAATGGGGGGTTGGTCTTGGCCTGGCAGGTATTTATCCCACACTGCCAGGCTTCACTTCCTGGTCAGGTTTTCTGAGCTTGGGCAGTTTGGCATTGGGTGTCTCAGATGGCAGTGTGGCGCTTGACACCAGTGGTTTGCCACTGGCTGCTTTGGGGTGAGAAGACTTCAAATCCTTCTGTTTATCAATTCAGGTATTGGGTGCCTCTTTGGGTTCAGTGCCTTCCCCGGGACTTTGGGGGAGTTTGGAATAAATTTCAGGGAGAAATTTGTCTATTTCACTGGGCAAACTGCCGGTGTCAGGCGTTGGCACCTTAGGGAAATTCCCAGCATCTTGCACTGGCAGTTTGCTTGCAGAATCCTGCGGGACAGCTAAGGGTTTGGGTCCTGGCGGGCTGGCGGGCTGGCAGCAACTTCATCAATTAGTTGTGTGTTATTGCATTCCCAGCCTATGAGTCTGGCGGTTTGTAAAGGATTTTGTCCAGGGTTTGACTCTGATTCTGTATTTTGAGATTTAGGAGCATCCAAATTGTCATTCCTGACAATGGGATTCAATATAGTAGTGCCTTGCGCAGGGTACTTGTTGTAATAAAGTCATACATGATTCATTAGTATGCCAGCGGTGGCAGTGCTAATTAATGACTCTATTTTTAGCACATAGTAATTGTTTCACAAGCAACCTTCCCAGCAGGAATTTGCAGTGGCACTGGCGGGTTGCCAGTGAAAATCAATCACAACCCTTATAGATCCTTGAAGAAACCCATAATTACTAACCCAGCAGTTTGCTAGAGTATTCTAGAATAACTCTAGCCAATTGGGAACCTGTCATATTATAAGGCCATTTTATTCCTGGTTGTTCTTGCAATGAGTGATCCAAATCTATTTTACTAAGACTTCTCAGATCAATTAAGCCTGCTGGGAATATATTGGAAGCTTCTCCAACTAACAACTTGGCAGGCCGCTAAGATAACATGGTAGAACAAAGTCAGTATAAATTTCTGACATTTCCATCAACTTGACTTAGTTATACCGCCAAATTCTTTGATCATTTATTACAATGTCACATCCTTCTAACGTCTCTAATGCTTCCCAGGTTACAGATGCCTGCAGCCTCATTGCTGCCATGTTGGTGTCAGATTGTGCCCTTTTTCAGGAAATGTCATATGATGCCAAGAAGGCACATATTTGCGGACTTTGCACCAGGGATACCAGTACAATATTTACTGGTATGGGTCATGAGGAGCCTCCTCATAATCAGGCACACTAAGAGCCCAAGTTGCCGCCAAAGCAGCCAACTTGCAAGGAGTCAACCCGGCGAAATGCAGAAATCCCCTTGGCTCCTTCCAAAGAGCAGCCTATTGACACCCGGGTATATGTTCAGGGGTCTTTGGCCTCTCAAGCTCTGGTTGGCAAATTTCCAATAGTCCAATACCAAATTGGTATGCCCAACTTCAACTGTGGCATCCTTTTTTCTGGTTACAAATTGCATTGCCAATTCCTTTTTGTTGTCCTCCAGCAGAGACCCCGGCAGGACCTCAAGGCAAGCATTACAAGTTTGAGTTTTGCTTCTTCTCTGTTGACAGCAAGGTGTTGGCAGAGCGCTTTTGTCATGATCTCCTTGACCTTGTCAAAGTCTCCTGTACCAGCAATCCTGTTGATGGTATAGACCAAGGATTTTTAATCCAAATTACCAACCAGATAATCCAATCCTGGTTTCAGCACCTCCCCCATTTCTGTTGGTGTATCAGAAGCTGCAATTTGATAACCACAACCAGTGGGATAGTTGCCTTGGAAAGGTAGTCTGCTGCTGTTGGGACACTTTCCATAATGGAGACTGCAAGGCTGCTATACAGGCAATGTTGTTATGCGGGAATGTCATGTTGACACCTGACCTGCAACTTCCCCAGGGCAGCTTTCAGAGAATGGCTGCACACTGGGAAAAACTCCAAAACACCGTCAGAAACATAAAGGCAATACTCCCTGATGAGTATCTTTCTATTGACAACTTTATAATGGATTGCCTTGTTCTGGGGTGTGACTACTCCTTAGAGGGTGGCCTCTGGCAGATTGACTGGGACTTTGAGTCCATCCCCCTGCCCTTGGTTAATTTCTTGCACCTTTATCCTGCCCACAAGAAGTTGTGGTTGTTTGTGGCTGTCTTCCTGTCTTTCAAGAACTGGCGCTTTGCATTTGAGTTGCTTCCCCAAGACCTTGCTCTTATGGCTGGGGACCAAGAGCCTGATATGTCTATGGTGACTTCTGGCCCTAAACACCCCAGCCCGGTCAATCCTGAAGAAGATTATGAAGAGGATGAGGACAAGAGCACCAAGGACAACAAAGACAAAGACAAAGACAAAGAGGATGATGATGACAACAAGTATCAGGAGGGAGGGGTTTAACCTTGCCCTTTTTGCTTATTTTTATTTTTTCAATAAAATCAATTTCAAAAATATTTATTTGTATTCTTTTTAGAAAGTGTAGAAATATGGCTTAGATGCCATTGCTTGGCAAAGTGTGGAAAGGTTTTAGAAACCTTGCATGGACTCTATTAATGAGTTGCCCATCCAAAACATCCTTGATGGTGTAGGCGTCTTGGCCTGTTCTTTTGATGACTTTGAATGGTCCTTTCCAGATAGTGTCAAGTTTTTGCACTCTTCCTATTTCTTTATTGTGATAGGAAAATTGAGTTACAACCTTGAATTCTGGCAAAGCACAGCATTTGGAATTATCCTGGTGGTGTCCTCTTGTTCTGGCCAGTGTAGTCTCTGTGAAAGCTTCAGCCTGAAGCTTAATCAGTGTATCTGACAACCTTGTTATGTATTAGTCATAGGTTATTTCCCCAGGATTGCCCATAGCAGAAAACAGGATTGGCGTATGGCAGGGTGTCAACCATACATCAGCTGGAATGGAGAAAACTTAATCATGCTGTGAATAACAATGTTGTATGCAAACAAAACTTCTGGCAGGAACAGATATCACTTGGAGGTACGCTTATATGTCAGTTTTTGAAGGATATTCACCAAGGTGTCATTTGCCCTATCAACCATCCCATTTGTTTTCAGATGGTATGGAGTAGAGAGCACTCCCCTCACGCCCATGAGCTCATTAAGCTTTGGAATTACATTGGCAGTGAAGTTAGTGCCATTTTCTGTGAGAATGAATTGCAGGCAGCCATGATGGTGAATAATGCGTTCCAGGATGAACCTGGCAATAGCCTCTGTGCTAACGTGCTGAAGGGCATTCACCTCTACCCACTTGGTAAGATGATCTATGGCTACTATTATGTACCTGAGATGACCAATACACATTGAGAGAGGGCCAACTACGTCTATGCTGACAGTGTGACAAGAAAATTTGGGCTTGACAGCCTTATATTGATGCTTGGGCACAAATGGCTTCTTGTGCTGGCACTCTGTGCTGCAAGTCAAGGTTTCCTTGGTAATGAATAATAGGGACTCCCAGTAGCAGTGGAGCTGCAACTAGTGTACCGTCTTTTGGAGACCGCCATGACCCACAGCCTTATGGGCAGCCATGATCAGGGACAATCTTTCCAAAGTGCAGGGGAAAACGTACTTATTCCCTTGATAGTATTTGTAAGTTTATCATCTTCTACCCTACAGTCCTTCATCAGTTCCCAGAAGATAGCCTGGATTTTGTCAGGCTTGTCCTCCAACTGGCCATTTAACATCTTATCATACAGTACATTGTCCTGTGATGATACAATATTAACAGTTGGGAGTCTGGACAAGCAGTCAGCATTCTGATGTTTTGCTCCTGGGTGGTGCACTATCTTATAGTCGAATGCCTGCAGCTTTAGAGCCCATTGTGCTAGGTGACCTTCTGGCTCTTGTAGGTTCTGAAGACATCTCAGGCTGGCGTGGTCAGTCACAACTGTGAAGTTAACCCCATGGAGATACACCTGGAACTGCTTGTAGGCATATATTACTGCCAAAAATTCACATTCTGTCATGGTGTAATTTTGCCTGTGGACGTTCAGGGAGCGGCTGGCGTAGGCAACCAGATGTTCTTTGCTGTCATTGTAATTAGAGGAAATTACTGCTCTTGGCACTCTCAAAGAGGTGTCAGTGTGGCCCACAAAGAGCTTAGTAAAATTGGGATACATTGGCACTGGACTGCCAGACAGGCTGGTTCTTAATGAGTCAAACACAGACTGGCAGGCGGATGTCCAGGTAAAAGATACTCCATTTTTAAGCAAGTGAAAGAAAGGTTCACCTGTACGCAAGAAATTTGGAGTAAACCTGCAATAATATCCTAACATTCCTAGAAACACTTGAATATCCCTTATGCTCTTGGGAGTCTTCATTTTAGCTATTGCTTCTATCTTGGCGGGCTGTGGCCAGAGTCCTTTAGTGTTGATCACAAAACCTAAATATTTGAGCTGGTATTTGAAGAACTGGCACTTCCTGGGCTTTATCTTCAAGTTAGCAACTGCTAGTGGCTTGAAAGCAGCCTTCAAGTGTTCCAGATGATCTGTGAACGTCCTAGAGAAGATGTTAATATCATCCAGATACACAAGGACGCAGGACAACTTAAGATCTCCCAGGATTGTACCCATATCTTGTTGGAATGTTGCTGGCGTGTTACATAATCTTTGAGGCATGCACGTTGGTTGGAATAGGCCTTGTGAAGTGATAATGTCACACTTCTCTTGTTCTTCTGGTGGGAGCTCAATCTGTCAATAACCCAAGATCAGATCCATTTTGTAGAAGTACTTTGCACTTCCTAGGCAGTCCAAGGCGTTGTCAAATCTTGACAACAGGTATAAGTCCTTCTTTGTAATCAGATTAAGATGTCAGTAGTCTATGACTACTCAATTACTTCTGTCTTTCTTCTTTAGGATCAGGATGGACGACACTCAAGGACTCTTTGATGGAACCAGCCTTCTTCTATCTAGGAGCTGTTGTATTTTTTCATTGACAGTCTCTTTTCTGGACTTTGATTGTTGAATAGGGCAAAGTTGAATTGGTTTGTTTTTGCCAGTGTCAATGTGTTGGGTAACATCCACATCACATCCCAAGTCAAAATCATCCTCAGCTAAGATGCATCTGTACTTCTTGAACAGGGCACTTGCTTGTTCCTGTTGCTCTTTGTTTAAAGAGGACAGGTCAACCAATGGGGTGGTCACATAAGCACTGGCTTTAACCTGATCAGGTGAATTCATCTTGTATAGGTTCCCAATACACTCAAAACCAGCCAGTTCCTCAATTAGCAGGAGTTGCAAAAATCCCACTATCTGATGCTTCTTCACGTGGATATTATGATCCTGCAGATTGGCAAGTAAGATTTGCACTTTCCCGTGTCCTGGTATAATTATACCAGGCGCTACACAAGGCTCAAACCTTGATCTTCCCCATGACTGATGTATTTCACCTTATAATCCTGCGGGAATTTCTAGGGTCAACCCTGTTGGTACAACACACTGTGTACCAGACTTGAGAGGGAAGGTTACCAAAGAGCAAAGTGGAATTCCTTTATTCTCTTTTATCTGGGTTGACAATTTCTTACTCTTTCTTCCCTTCTTCTCATATGGTACCTCTACAATCATGTCCTTATACGCCAGATTGATTGTCAGTTTCTCCTTGATACTGGTGGTGTCTTTGGTATAATGCAGCAGGATGGTCTGCTTTAATATGGCAAGGGTAAGATATAACAGGGTAAAGGACAGTTCTTACGGTCTTTTAAGTTCAAAGACAGAGGTATTGCCTTCCTGGTGTTGGCAATTTGAAAATGGAAATCAGAGGCAAAATCTAAGATTTAAATAAACTTTCAAAATAGCCAAAGTCAAAGATTTGGTAAAATACTTGTGTTGTTATTTGATAAAATTGAAGAGTTTAAATACTCTTATAATGCATGCAAATATTGAGATTTATAGGGTTTAGAGGGATGGTTTAAGGTCAAGTGGATACTTGAAAAAGATGAATTTCAAACCAGAGAATTGAACTAAAGTTCAGGTAATTGCCAGTTATACCACAAAGGTATCATTTGCCATATCAATCTTCAATTTATATTTATGCATAAAGGCAGTGCCAATCAAAATATTGTATTTTTGACTGGGCAGAACTACAGCGGGTGAAGAAACAGCTATGGAACCAAATCACATTAGAATAGCGCAGTATGCTACTTCAGAAGTTGTAGTATGTAAACCAGCAGTTCCATAGACTCTGCTGCGCACAATATTGGGAGCTAATCCTAGCTTTTGAACCAGGTGGGTTGAATCTATGTTAATTGGGGCTCCACTGTCACTTATGGCTCTCACTTTCACCTTATTAACAGAAATATCTGCATAAGTACACTTGGAGTAAGTTTCAGAATGTAGGTTTAATAGGTGATTCCAAGAGGGGCCGGCGTATCAAAGTATTGCTTGAGGCTTTGCCCTATTTCAGGAAAGTTGTTCCCAATGGTTTCAAGCGTCATTGTCAGTTGGACTTCTTTTAGGCTGGGGACGTCACTGGAAACATTTGGGTTCTTGTTTAAGCAGATTTCATGTACTTGTGCGGCATAAGGTTTGGAGACTACCTCAACTGCATTGGCATTAGTTTTCCAGGGTCTACCTCTTTCACGCACGGGAATAGCATACAGGTTTTCTGCAACCAATCAATGTACAGGGTCTTCTTCAAATTCTTGACTAGGAGCAAAGAGTTCAGGAGATCCTTCCTTTGGTGTGGTGTCCTTGGCGGGTTCAGCAGGCTTTTTGGCGGGCTTGGCAGTCTCTCTGGCAATCACAACAGGCTCCTCTGGCTTGTATATGTTGGGGTCTTTTGGAATAGTCAAGGGAATGTCAGGTGCATTATATTCCATTACTGGCCCGCCTTTGCTTTTCCCTGACTTTTCTCTTCAGTTTCTACTACTACATTGATCCCAGGGGGTTTGCCTTTAGAATAACATTGGCTTGCCCAGTGCCCCTTTTTTTGCACTTTTGACAAGTAATGTTGGAATTATAGGGCTTCCCTTCTCTAGTGGGTTTGTTAGTAGCTTCCTTATCTTTCTCAGGCAACTTGCCTGATCTGTCACAATCCCAATTTCTTCCTTGGTTCTCAGGACCATTGCAATTGGCGCCTCCTTTATTAGGGGCGTCAAACTGAGCTCCAAGCCAACCAGAATAACTAGTGATTTTCTGGGTGTTATTGGCTTGGTCTAGTACTGGGAACATCACATTGGATAGCTCTCTATAAGGCTGGAGGGCTCTATTCATGGTGATGCAGCAGTCAAGGTTGATAAGTACTCCTGCCCCCAGAAGTACCTGCGCTTCATGATAGAAGCAATCAGCAAAATCTTGAACACTCTCATATTTCTTGAAAGCAATATTACTGAACTTGGCCTTTCTGGCTTGCAACTTGGTTTCACTACCAAATTACTCAATCACAGCAACCTTTGCATCCTTGTAAGACTATTATTCTTCCAGGAGTTGAGGCATTATTACATCTACACTGGCAGGGTCAAGAGCATTAATCAGGGCAATAGCCTTCATGTAGTTGGAGGCTCCACACATCAACATTTTGAAGAGGCAAATAAAGGTCATGATGTTACCTTTTTGGTCAAAGGTCAGCAAGTTCAAGGGCTTGAACTTGTGATTGGGGATGGGTGTTTTCTCACGTGTTTCCACTACTGGTTTGACGGGGCAAAGACTAATCAGTGGAGTGAGAGGTGGCAAGGCAGTCACTCCTATGGGAACACAGCGGGTACATCTACTGCCATTGGTACTATGCTCTAAGATAAAGTCAAAGAACTCAGGAGATGACGCCTTACGCTCTTCAGGAGAGGAGTTTGGAACAGGGCTCTGATTATCCTCTAAAGACAAATTGTTATCACATAGCATTACCTGTTCCAATCTGTTGAGTCTTGCAAAGGTGTTGGCCTCAAAGTTCTTCCTGGCAGCATCAATAGATTATACCTGATCCAAAAGACTGCTATGGTTTCCTTTCATGAGCAGATTAGTGGAGGCTAACATATCCAAACGTTTACTGTAGGTGTCCAGTTTGTGTTTAAGAGCGGCAACCTGAGCGCAATTATCCTCCAAGTCCTGGTATAATTGGTTGGTCAATGTGTGGACGGTCTTAATGGTTTCCCACAAGTTGTGCTTATTATTGGTATAAGCATTGTGGTCAAGGCATCATGTGTACTGGTCTTGGATTGGGTCTGAAGAAGTGAAGTCATCAGTAGATATTGTCTTCCCCTTTATCTTGTTCACTTTTTCAATTAGCTTATTGACCCATGAGATAATCTTGTTCTGGCGCTCCTTGTGGCAGACACTGTTCTCTGAGACCATTCTGTGGAGATTGTTCTGATAATTCACTAACTCATCCAAGCTGGACTGATGGCTAAGTAATGAACCTTCTTGGCCAAGTTGATGCTATGAAAAGTTACATCTGATGCCCATTGTGGGGTCAGGCCTTGTGAATCAAGAATTCCTGCTACCACTTGTACCACCTGGCTGTTGAACTGTGAAACTATTTTTTCCACACAATAGTGTGAATAAGAGGAAGCTTCATTTATACTTACCACAGCTTATTGGACAGTGTGGAAGCTAGAGTTCAGATGGTGTACCAGGGCAGTATGGGCATGTTAGATCTCAATTCTAAAGCGTCCCATTTCCTCAAGGTCAAGGTTTTGGCGGGCCACCAAGCGCTGCACGTGCTTGATGGCGGGGTGTACAAAGTATGACAGAACATCAGTTATTCTGTCAACCCCTTCTCTCTTCAGAAGCAGGCTAAGCTGAGTGCTAATGGCCTCCTGGTAGCTTCTAAAGGTGGACCAGAAATGCTTGGAGGATCTTGCAGTATTAAACAGGATATAATTGCTATCCTGTTGGTTGTCACCAGTGGATTTATAGCCTTGCAGTAAGGCGTTCATTAGTGAGTGCATGTCCTCTATGGTGTAGTTTTGTGGTTCATGCTGTACCATTGTGCCAGTGACGTCTAGATTTATATTGTACACTGGTACTTCTGGAACTTGGTAAGGGGCAATTTCCAAGCAGAGAGATGCATCCCTTTCTGCATTGCTGGTCTTCATGTAGCCCCCATACTTATCAACAAAGCTAGGGTGGTGGTGCAAAGACTTGCCAACAACAGATAGCGCAGATAACTCATTTTGTAAGTGAGCACCACTGTCAGAAATTTTGGTTTTTCTCTCAGACCTGGCAGTCTGACTATGATATGCTTTATTAAGTATTTGTGAAATCCTGTTCATTATGTTTAATGAAGGGGCTTGTATGACAACAAGCGTTACTGCAATGTCTGAGTTTCTCTTGGCAGGGCAACAGCTACCAATGTAAAGAGAGGAAACTAGCAAGCAGCTTCTACGCTGGTGGCTTGCTAAGTTCTTCAAGTACTGACTATGGTCTTTGAACTTGGATATCTTCTACTGTGAAAATGTTCTATAGTAGGATCTTCAATTTTTCTGTCTTCCATTATTCCAATGGAAGGGCTTTTATAGAGCTTGCACTCTCTTGCCAGCAAAAGAACATCTGGCGCTTCTAACTCTTTCTTGATCAGACTTTTTGTCCCCAGACCGCCAGCATCAACCCCCAGAGTCAGGCATCCATGCAATGGCATGGGATTCCATATCATAGTACCCTGCGCTGGGTACTTGTTTGTCATAGAATAGAGCATAATCTATAAGCGTGGCAGCAGTGGCGGCGCTAATTAATGACTCTATTTTTAGTGCATAGTAATTTTTTTCACAAGCAACCTTCTCAGCAGGAATTTGCAGTGGCACTGGCAGTTTGCCAGTGCAAATTAATCACAATCATTCTGGTTCCTCAGAGAAACCCATAATTACTAACCTGGCGGTTTTCTAGAGTATTCCAGAATAACTCTAGCCAATTGGGAACCAGTCATAATTAGAAGGCCATTTTATTCCTAGTTTTTCTTGCAATGAGTGATCCAAATCTATTTTACTAAGACTTCTCAGATCAATTGAGCCTGCTGGGAATATATTGGAAGCTTCTCCAATTAACATCTTGGCAGGCCGCTAAGATAACAGGGTAGAACAAAGTCAGTATAAATTCCTGATAGGTGCTGCAGTCTTCTTTGTAGCAAAGAAGGACAGAGGACTCTGCCTAGTCACAGACTATAGGGCACTCAACAAGGTCACAATTAAGAAAATGTATCCACTGCCCCTGATTGATGACCTTTTTGAGCCCTGGGGGTGTCCCAAATCTTCACAAAAATTGATTTGACAGCAGGCTATCACCAAATTTGCGTAAAACCTGAAGATATCCCAAAGACCGCGTTCAGAACCAAGTACAGGTCCTTTGAATGTATTATCTCAATTTTGGTATGACAAACACTCCCAGCACCTTTGTGACTTTCATGAATGAGGTTTTCAAAGAACACATCAGAAAACAAGCAATCATCTACCTGGACAACATAATCATCTACAGCCCAACCTTAAAGCAACACTGGGAAGATGTCTGCCTGGTCCTCTGCACCCTTGAAAAAACCAACTAATTATCAAACTGTCAAATTGTGGCTTCTTCTTGTCTTAAATTCCATTCCTTGGCCACATTATCAGCAAGGACAGAATCAAACCAGACCCAGAAAAGATATGTGCCATAGCCAAAATGCCAGCCTCAAGAAATAAAAGTGAGCTCTGTACCTTTCTAGGCATGGTAGTCTACGTTAGAAGATTTATCCCTGACTGGGGCGCTCTGACGGTCTCTCTATCAGCTATTACAAGCAAAACAACTAAATTTGTGTGGACACTTCTACAAGACCAACACTTCCACCAATTAAAAGAATGTATGGTCACCACCCCTATCCTCCAATACCCAAATTTTGAGGGAATATATGGGTTAGAAACCAATGCATCTGACTATGCCATAGGAGGGATACTCCGTATCCAGACGGCAGAAAAGGACTTCCTCCCTGAGGCGTACAAATTAAGAAAGCTATCTGATGGCATACAAAGGTACCCCATACACAATAAGAAGCTATTAGCTATTGTGCACTGCCTCATGAAATGGTGATGTTATCTAGAAGGGGCCCAAAAGTTCAAGTTCCTCACTAACCACAAATTGTTGATATTCTTCAAGACACAACAACACTTGTCAAGAAGACAAGCCAAATGGTTGAGCCTCATACAAAGATATCCAATGCAAATTGAATATAAGCCAGGGAAGGAAATGCTTACCATAGACACCCTATCAAGGCTATATAGTAAACATGTTCTATGGGCAATAGTCAGCATTTAAACTATCTACATGTAACATTCTCCATGTCAATAATTCCCAAAAAAACAATTTCTGTATTTTATTACATTTTTATTGATTTTTTATCTTAAACAATTGTTCCTAATGACAAAAGTTAAATTTGATCTCAATTTTCAAGTTTTAAGTGAAATTTTAAAAAATAAAGCCAAAATAAAATTTGAGATTGTTGACATGGAGGATGTTACATATAGACAGTTTGAATGCTGGCTGTTCCTGTTCTATGCACTGATAGGGACCCCAACTGGCCCATGTTAATCATGGGGAATCTCCAGGAAGGGTTCCCACCTGGCACACCAATGGACATCCAAGAGAAAGTCCTCAAGAACAAACATCTGTTCAAAAAGGTATATGGTAACCTCCACCAAATACTTCCAAATGGTGACACTGTACCTTACGTCCTGTCAACACAAAAATTTGACACAATCTTCTGATATCACAGAAAACTGGGACACACCTGTAGCAGAAACTTGCATGAATATCTCAAAACATGCTACTGGTGGCCCAACATACTAGATGATATCAGAGAAGTACTGGAACAATGTAAAGTCTGTGAAAAGTACGCCCAAACCAAAGCACCACCTAAGTCTGTAGTAGGCAACTGCCAGAATTAACTCATTCCGCAAGTCAACTTACTGAATGTTGACAATTTGTTGACATTCAGTAAGTCAACATTATTTTGGTATTTATCTGCTGGAATTGGGCATTTCCAAAACTAAGCAAATTTTTCATAGTGAATTATTAAGTCAGAATTGTAAAATTAAAAAGGAACAAACATAATGTCAACACCATTTAAACAAAGGCTTCATTTTAAGCCAAAAAAAACTAATATAACTTACTATGAAAATTTAAGTTTCTTTGTACTTTTACATTAAGGTTGACTACAGTAAGTAATATCTGGATGTTGACCCCAAATAAGAATCCATAATTTTCTTAATAAAATACACAATATTCTAAAAATAACTACTTTTTATATTTTATACTACTGTTTTTATTAAATATATATTAAGATAAGCATTGAACAAAGACATATGCCAACTTTCAGAGCATTCTTTGTATTATTTAGATATTTAATGTTATTTTAAACTCACTGGATAAACTATAGCTTATTTCCAGAAGTCCACTTAAGCCAACACACATATGTTAAAACTAGAATTTATATATGTAATTATAATGTTGACTTTGTGTCAAATTGACGTGTTGCCTAAATTGCAACAAAGGGGTTTGGCTAAGCAAACAAAGTGACATAATTTAAACAAGATTTAATAGGAGAGTTGCTATAAAAGAACACTGACTGCCTGAATGTTGACACCTTCACTTATTTATTAGTAAAACACTGCTGCTTAACAAAAAGCACACATACAATGGTATGGTAATTCAGGCCAAAGTACTCAGGGCTGTACTTCAGACTTCCCTCTACAATCCCTATTATTTAGTTTTCATAAGTTACATATGCAACTCTTTAATTTTTAAATTTAAAAATAATCAATTTTGGCCTTAAAAACCAACTCCAGAAAATATTAACCAAGCTTTATAAGTGATTTACATAGTGTTTTTCCACTTTAATGCTGACTTTCAGCATGTCAACGTCAAAATTAAAGCGTTTTTTTATGCTGAAAAACTAAATTGAATATTTTTGACTACTGTGACTACCAGAATGTCAACTTTTTATTTAAACATGGTTTTTTTCTATTCTTTAATAATAAACTAGCTCTAAAATTACTTTCTATACTTCTATAAACTATTTACTTAATAATAAAATTTAAAACAAGTGATTATTATTTAATTTTATTCATGTCTCACATGATTATTCTTACTTTATGAACTATACTCTAATTATTGTAGGAAAAATCTTCCAAGAAGCCACAAAATAACCCCAAGTCAACCAAGAAAGTACCCAAAGCCTCTGGAAAGGCCCAAAGTCCCTACCCCAACAAAAAACCAGCCAAAGAGCCCTCAACAAAACAGAAGACAAAGGAGAAGACCCCAGACCCTGAAAGCAAAGAGCCCTCCCCTGCCCCCTCCTCTTCTCCAAGCTGGTACCAATCAGAAGGAGATGAGGTTCCACTAAACAAGCAAGGAAGAAAGAAGACACCCAAGAGTCCAGAACCCCAGTCAAGCCCAGATGAATCAAGCTCAAAGGAATCAAGTCCCAAGGAATCAAGCTCATCCCAGTCCAGAAAGTGCAAGAATCCAACTCCAGATAATTCCCCTCCACCGCCCAACAAATCTTCACCTCCATCCTCCTCATCAAGTATCAATAAAGAAGATCCTGATGATTACCTGTCTGACTATCATCAAGCACCAATTGGCCCATGGGATCCCCTAAAGGTTCACAATATATGTAACATCAAAGGAGAGTTTAGGTCCCAAAGAAGTTCCCTTGGGTTTTCCCTCTAATGTCTGTCAAAGGAGGTGCAAGTTTAGTCTGTGATGGCTATGTTTTCAATTGCAAGAATCAGAAGAGAGCAGGAAGAAGCAAGCATTATGTATGTGAAGATAGAAGCTGTGCTTCCAGAATCAATACAGAAGGATGGGATAAAGTCACTAGTGAAAAAGGAGAGCACACATGCAATGCTCCAATAAATCTTATTGAAAAGCTTCTAAAGTGGTACCTCTACCAAATGGTCCCAGTCTCCAAAGATTTCAAGGCTTCTGATCTGGCAGTTAAGGCCACTACACACCTAAGCAATGTGAGCCTGAAGCTCATCCCTGACTGCAACCAGTTAGTGAAGTACATATGTTACAAACGCCGTGACCTAGTCCCCCTAAAGAAATCACCCATGGTTCAAGGAGAGTTAGTCTTGACAGAGGAGTTAAAGATGTTCAATGGTGATGAGATATTCCTTTTACATGATGATGGTCCTACAGCAGAGGCAAGAATTATATGCTATGCTAAACAACAGAACCTGGAGCAGTTGAGGGATTCAGAGACCTGGTTATGTGATGGTACCTTTGCAGTATTCCCCCGCCTTTTTTACCAACTATGGGTTGTACATTCCCTTATTGAAGGCAAGGTGCTCCAATTTGCCTACTTTCTGCTTCCTGGGGCAACAGAAGAGATTTACACAAGGGCCTTTAAAATCCTTCAGGAGGGCATCAAAGCCCTACCCAGTAATAGAAAGATTCCCCCTGGCCATAACACTAGAGCCAACCCAGATGATGATGAAAAGGATGAAGCCACCCTTGCTGCAGAAAAAGAAGCTCAAGATAAAGCACTTGGCCTCTCAACTATAATCATGGACTATGAAACTGCCCAGTATAACGCTTTTGTAAATACCTTTGATGGAGAGGTACAGGGGTGTTTTTTCCATTATTGACAGGCTGTCAACAGGTAACTACTGGGTCTACCTGAGCTCAGCAAGCTCCACTGTCTAGATACATCAGGAAAGTGCAAGTTCTTAGTTCAGAAGTTTGTAGCACTAGCCTTTGTAAAGCCAGAGCATGCTGGACAAGCCTTTGAGCTCCTATGCCAGGATTCATATGCCAAGAAACATAATGGTGCCTTCTACCCTTTCATTGAATATTATGAACCACAGTGGATTGGACGTAAGGTCACTAAGCGCCAGAGCAAGCCCAGAGCCAAAGCCAACTGGAACTGCTACCAGGCAGTTATTAAGGATGAGATGAAAACTACTTCCTCTTTGGAAGAGTGGTATAAGCATATCAAGTCCTCCTTTGGAATCAAGCCCAGATACAACACCTTCTACAATCACCTCAAAGTTCAACAGGGGAAGACTGCTGCATCCATCAGAGATATTGAGAACCGCCCATCTAAGAAGAAGAGAACCACCAAAGAGAAACAGTATCAAGAGAAGATCAAGGACGTTGTCAAGGTCAAATATAAGCTTTCAGAGATTGGAGAATACATCAAGAAGATTGCCACAGTTCTTAATGGCAATTGGGTTATTACAGTCTATTTTTTCATTAAATTTATTGAGTATTGCCTAATTCTTTATATAATTCTTATATATTAAGTATAATATTTTTAAATAAATAGTTATTCTAAATAACTCATTAATAATTTATGGTACTATTTTTATAAAATCATTGATTTTTTATTGATAGTTTGATGCTTTAGACTGTATTACATGGCCTATATTGGTATTTTACTAGTAAATTATATGTTTTTTGTAGTTTTCAATATAGAAAAAACTTTATATTCCTGTTTCTGATTGCTATATTTTGCTATAATACGTGAAATTTTATGTAGTACCTTTTTGTATATTAGATTTTTTTTATAAGTGGGAAAAAATTTATTATAGTGAAGATAGCTAATTTCATAGTAAAATAAAATAAAAGTGTATTTTTATGAATTTTTTTAATATTCATGTACAATTTTTTATGGAAATTTTAAAGTCTATGTTGTCACATTACCCTAAAAAGTTTCTTGAAGCTTAATTTTTATTAGGTAAAATGTTCAGGAAATAGGTTTCTGCTTATTAAAAAAGAGTTGACATTTAGTAGTCTGCATGAGTTAAAACTTAATTCTGACTTTTCAATGCTGTTGACATTAAAGTATTTTTAATTCTGATTATCAATATATAGTAAGTCAACTTGCGGAATGAGTTAATTCTGGCAGTTGCCTGTAGTACCTGTATCCATCACACAACCCTTCAAAGTATGGTTGTTGTATATTGTGAGACTAATGCCTGGTGAAAACAAAGGCAAAAAGTATATCATAACAGCTATTGACTATGCAATCAGATGGCCTGTGGCAAAAGCCACAAATGAAACCAAAGGCAATGATGTGAGACAGTTTATTGGAAAAGAAATCATAGTGTTGCAACCGAGTTTCCAAGCTTGCCTGCCAACGTATCTTACAATACACAGGGGAGCTCAATGAGTTGCCCCTTGATGTATCTAACAACATGAAACAGTCTGATGACAATGTCAAACTTCAGGTACTTTCTCCTAATTAGGAGCACTATCAATTTGGCCTGCTGTTTCTGCACAAGTTATTCCTTGGCTCCAATCCTTACATGGAACATGCCACCCCCTTGTGGCCCAGTGGCTTTCCTCATATAGTATATTAATCACAGTATTCTACAATAAACAATACCTTATTCTATTCATTCTTGTCCTTTCTATTGTACTGTTGTCTTCCCCAATTAAAATACTGAACTCTCATTGGTTCAGTTGCAACAGTAGTAGCAGTGGTAGGTTCAGGACCTATCTAAAACAAAAATCCCCCCAAGTAAAAACGGAGTACAGGCCGTATGGCTACTCCCCATCAAGAGAATTTCTTAACAATCCC
Source organism: Entomophthora muscae (assembly GCA_014839935.2). NCBI lineage: Eukaryota > Fungi > Entomophthoromycota > Entomophthoromycetes > Entomophthorales > Entomophthoraceae > Entomophthora > Entomophthora muscae. The sequence goes on from QTSX02007267.1 coordinate 126,444, forward strand.
CAAGGGGGACATCCCCAAAGGGTATGTCATCTATCAAGACCTGTTAGTTCTCACCAGCGTGTACAATTGGCTCCGCCTCAGGTAGCGTGACGCCAGCATCACCCCGCTCCAGTTGGACCTCTACCAGTGCATGCTCAACCTTCAGCTAGAATCCTTTACGGGAGATGTTTAAGGAGCTGACATTGTCAGTTGGCTCCACTCCACCAAAACCCGCCTTTGTATATGTCAAGTACCTGAGCTCATGTGGGTTGTCACTGCTTTGGGCCGCCTTACAGGTCCTGCTGCAGTCTGGTTCACTAACTGGTACAGTCAAGAAATAGAAATTACCTGGGTGTTGTTCAGGGACGCTGCAAAGTCCCGCTACAGTGAAACCTTTTCACTCATTGTAGTGAGAACTCCCCTCCTGGCTATTAAACAGACTGGGTCCGTTCCTGAATATCTCGCCGCCTGGCAGCAAGCTCTTGCCACTGCCCCAGAAGCCATGACTGACAGGAACGCCATGCTTCTTACCTTGATAGTTAATGGGCTTAAACCTCATATCTGCAAGTGGGTTCCCGTAGGTTGCTGCACCTCCATTGATGACTGCTATAAGGCCATTGTGGAGGCCAATAGCCAGGCTTCAATGGGCTTCTGCTGCTCTAATGATGCACCACCCCAACCTTGTCCCACACCTTGTAGTTCTCACAACCAAGTAGGTTGCTGCCAGCCACGCCAACAGAAAAATGGGTTTAAGCGCCCCCACAAGGGGGAACTTCAACTAGCCCAGATTAAAGACCAGGGAAAAGTCTGGGGTTGTAGTTATGGGAGGTTCTACAGCCCCAATTGACCCTCACTCTCAATCCCTCCATACAAAAAACCCCTACAACTACAATGTTCATGAAGTTGAAGACCTTGATGTCTTCCAAGTCAATAGCAACAGCCCCATACTCCAAGCAAGCCACTCTTCAAATAAAGTAACTTGCTCATCCTATCCCTTCTGTTTCTGTGGGAACACCCACAAACTACTGATAGACACTGGGGCCAATCACACTATAGTTGACCAGGTGTTTGCTGACGCTCAACAACTAGACCAAGTACTAAGCAGGTTCAAGGCAGTATGAGTTGTTGAATCCCGTAGAATAGCAATTACCCATGAGACAGTACCCTTCTTGGTAAGAATGGGGAACATCCAGGTTAAGTTTGCGGGACCAATCATGGCAGGTCTTAGCCACAATGTCATTGCTGGCCTTGACTGGCTTTGTCACAACTGTCCCTACATTGAATAGAATAAATATGTAATTACCCTCAATAGAAATGGGGTGGGTTTTCATATATATCCCGTTGAAATGAATAAGTTGCTTCACAATACTGTGTTTGTTAGGATAACAGAAACAGGCTCATATGATTTCAAGGGGAAAAACTAGACTTCAACCAATGTTTAGTCAAAGTCATTCACACTAAACCATCTGCAGCCCCTCCCTTGACCACACTTCCCCCACCAGCACTTGCCGCTCTCCTCAAGGAATATAAGGACATTTTCAGTGAAACACTGGACCAACTACCCCCTCCCCAAGAGATCCAGCATTCTGTAAAACTACAAGGGGCATTACCCAAAGCACGTCCCCTCTATTGCTTGACACTAAAAGAAGATGAGACCCTCCGCCAGCACCTCGTAGATGCACTTGATAAGGGCTTCATCCACCCCTTGCTTTTGCAATACAGAACCGCTGTCTTCTTTGTAGCCAAGAAGGATGGGTCCCTTCACTTAGTCACATATTACCACACCCTAAATGAGGTGACTGTTAAGAATAAATACCCCCTGTCATTGATTGAAAACTTTTTTTACACACTTGTGGGCGCAAAGGTCTTTAGCAAGATTGATCTCACCACAGGGTACAACCAGGTCTGTCTTGCACCAGGGTATGAGGCAAAAACTGCCTTATGCAAACACTACAGGTTGTTTGAGTACAGGTCATGAACTTTGGGATGACCAATGCTCCCTTCACCTTTGCCATGTTAATAAACAAAGCATTTGTGGAATTGATTGGGACGTGTGTTGTTGTGTAGCTTGACAACATTGTTGTCTTCAGTCAAGATCAAACCACGCACCTCCAACACCTCTGTGCTGTCCTTGACACCCTTTGGAAAACCCAGTTGAAGGCTAAATACTCTAAATGTGAATTACTCAAGTTGGAGCTCTTGTTTATTGGGCACACCATCTCTGCCCAAGGAATAAATCCTGACCTCGCCAAAATCAAGGCAAACACAAGCATGCCACCCCCATCAATGTGGACCAGGTGTGTACCTTCTTAGGCATGGTTGCCTGCGACGCAAGTTCATCCCAAATTGTAGGAAACTTATTGCACCTCTCACCAAGCTCCTAAACACCAAACAGTGCTTCCAATGGACCCCTGTCAGAGATCAAGCCTTTGAAATGTTGAAGCAAAAGACTTACAACTGCGCCTGTATTGTAATTCCCCAATCAGAACCACCAATACAAACTCAAGACTGACACCTCTGACAGAGCCATAGGGGGCGTGTTACGGGTAGAAACTGACAAGGGCGTCTTCCTCCCCGTAGCATATGAATCCAGGAAGCTCACTGACTCAGAACAATGTTACCCAATACATGACAAGGAATTAGCGGCAATTGTACACTGTGTCAAGAAGTGGCACTATTACCTGGAAGGGCCCACCTTTCCACCCTGCGTCCTGACAGACCACAAGTTGCTCCAGTACTTCAACATACAGTCCCACTTGACACACCGCCAGGCAGGCTGGGTCAAGCGCCTATCCCCTTACCAGTTGGGCATCAAATACAAGCCTGGTAGGGAACTTGTCACAGCAGACGCCCTCTCTAGGCTCTATGTAGCATCCATCACTGGGGACAATGGTTTGGACTCAGATTGGCCAATGCTTTATCTCCGCCCTGAGGCAACCCAATACAAAGCCTTAATTTGGTAACCATCTCCAAGCTGAAGGACAATGAAAGTCAGTTCACCACTGATGCTGGCAACGTCTGCCACCAGGCAGAGACAGGGAAAAGAAGCCCTATATTCCCAACAAACAGTAAGGGGACACCATGCTGCATTACCACGGCACCTTGGGTCATATCAGAGGATGTAACCTCTTCAAAATCATGAAACTTAAGGTTTGGTGGCCGTGTATGCACCAAGACATCTTGGCTCTCCTCAAGACATGTGTGTTGTATGAAAAGAGCACGTCTAAACCTGTACCCCCCAAGTCCACCCTACCCATTAAGGCCATGGACCCCTTTGAGCAGTGGGCCCTCAACATTGTTGTACCTCTCCTCAAAGACAGACTAAGAAAGAAGTACATCATCCCAGCCATTGACTACTTCACATGTTGGCCAATAGCATGGGTGACTACTAATCACACTGCAACCACCACCACCCGCTACATTGGCAAGGAAATTGTGGCCCGCTTTGGGCGGCCCAAACGCCTTATCACCGATAGTGGCCCCAAACTTTTTGGGCCTGTCACAAAGGCGTACTGGGCCAAGAATGCCCTCCAACAAATATTCACAACTCCCTATCACCCCCAAGCTAATGGACGCTTAGAGCGGCTGAATGGTTTGCTGGTTCAACTGATTGCCAGGCTCTTACAAGAACACCCTAATACTGTGTAGACTGAACACTTGCCCACCGCCCTGCTCATCTTACAAGAGAGAGTCAATAGGGGCACTGGGTTTGGTCCCAGCAACCTGGCCTTTGGGGCGCCCAATGGGTTGACGGGAGTAGAACAAGGGAAACTACGGCCCACAGTGTTTGTAAAACCCCCCCTTGTTACTTACCCCTTCCCTGAGCCAGTGGCGCGCCAAAGCCCAAGATATTGTACACAAGCAAATTGAGGGAGGAACAAGGCACCTCAAGACCAGATACTCTGTAGGTGACCCCATCTACACCCTCAACCCCAATTCAGCCAAATTATAATCCAACCACTTGGGGCTCTTCAAGATAGCTGTGGTCTATGACAACCACACCTAACAACTTGAGGATGCCCAGGGAAACACCAAGAAACTTCACCATGATTGCTTGCGTCCCTGCCGTGCCATCCCCACACAAAGGTTGTTTGTGCAGACCTTCCCAGACCTTCCACAGACTCTGGTCTTGGTGTCTGATGGCAAGCAGGGGGCAAGGGGGTGTTGCAACCAAGTTTCCAAGCTTGCCTGCCAACATATCTTACAATAAACAGGGGGCACTCAATGAGTAGCCCCTTGGCGTATCCAACAACATGAACCAGTCTGATGGCAATGTCAAACTGCAAGCACTTTCTCCTAATTAGGAGCACTACCAATTCAACCTGCTGATCCCGCACGAGTTATTCCTAGGCTTCAAACCTGACATGGAACATACCACCCCCTTGTGGCCCAGTGGCTTTCCCCATATAGTAGATTAATCACAGTATTCTATAATAAACAATACCTTATTCTTATCATTACTGTCCTTTCTATTGGACTGTTTTCTTCCCCAATTCAAATACTGGATCCTCATTGGTTCAGTTGCAATAATAGCCAAGTTCAGGAAGCCTGACCTCCTGATCACAGACGGAGGCACCAAACTTAAGGCCATCAACACCAATATCTACCTTGCCAAAAAAGAATAAGACATATCATAGCCAGCCTGTACCACCCACAAGCAAGTGGACTAGTAGGATGACTGAACAGCTCACTAGTGGAAGCCCTTGGTAAGTTATCTGCTAACAATCCAAAAGCCTGGATCAACATGCTGCCAACAGCACCCATGGTATGCAGAACACAAGTCAACCGCAACACGGGCAAAAGTCTGCCCTTGTTAGTACTACTGCAGGACCGCAATTAACTCTGCCAAAAAAAGTGCCATATGACAGTGACCCCAACGTCCAACGGGCTAGAAAAGACCAGGGAGGCATGGAATGAAAAAGGATTGAAAGAGAAGAAATCCCACTACAGCAAGAAAGATTCCAAGTTGGGGACAAAATCTGGGTTGGCAACCAGGATCAGCATAAGTTGGACCAAGGGTTACCTGGGCCAGGCATTTTAATGGAGGTCAACCCCAACAATACCTACCTCATCAAAGGAATTGGCGCTCAGACTGAATTAAAGCCCATGCACCACAGCCAACTCCACCTGTGTAAAGCAGGAACAGCTCAACCCAACTCCAGACCCCCTGCTCCCAACACCAAACTGGATCAATATCAAGCTTGTATCCCTGATACTCTCAAGAAAGTTCCCAAGGCTCTACTTTCCAGCACCCCAGGGAGAGATGTTGCAACATCTTTGATTACTCCTTCTTGGGGAATTAATACCCCAAGTAGTTCACCAAATGAGTCACCAAACGGCTCACCAACTAACCATTAAGTTGATGGCACTACTATCATTTGACCATCTATTACGGGGATCAAACAATCCAGATCCTAAGCGGAACACAACTTGAATAAGCCTTGTGACTTATGAGGAACATTACTCAGATAAGCCCCATGACTCCCATGATGTACATGGACAGTATGTGACTTTCCATGATACTATATATATTCCTATATTTGTATCCAATCAAGTACCATTCTCTTCTTAATTTCCCCCTTATCTTGTTTATTATACTTCTTAGAAGTATATACTTGACACTAGCACGGGATCCTGTGGTGAGCCTTGCCTGCCCAACCTGGGGCCCACTCCATCCCAGATTCTGACCAGCTGGCTGGCTGAGGATGGTTCCCTGGTAGGTGTGCTGTGAATTGGGCGGCATGAGTATTAGGAAACATCCTGATCCCTAGAATGATGGCCCATACTTTCTGGGGCATTTAGCTGGGCTATGGATTTGAAGCAGATGGATTGGTATCAGGCTCCTGGGTGGTGTTCCCAGAAGGTTGGATAGAAATCCCCTGCCCAACCTGGGGCCCACTCCATCCCAGATTCTGACCAGCTGGCTGGCTGAGGATGGTTCCCTGGTAGGTGTGCTGTGAATTGGGCGGCATGAGTATTAGGAAACATCCTGATCCCTAGAATGATGGCCCATACTTTCTGGGGCATTTAGCTGGGCTATGGATTTGAAGCAGATGGATTGGTATCAGGCTCCTGGGTGGTGTTCCCAGAAGGTTGGATAGAAATCCCCTGCCCGTAGATCGTTTGAGAATCTCTGGAACACCTGGGTTGGAACCCTTACCTAGCTAGCTCCTAGGTTGGGCAGCCCTCCAGGAAATCACTGGGGTTCTGGCTGGCCACTATGGATACCTGCTGGATCCTGTTGGTGATGCAAAGGTTGTGTTGTTTGTATTTAAACAAGTGGATTGATATTTACCCTTTTTGAGGAGGATTTTTTATTAGTTTTCAAAGAAGGTGTTAAAAATAACACTGTCAAGGGGAGATGGGGATATGTGTCAGTATTTGGGGGCAGATGTTGATGGTGATACTGGGTGCTGCTATTGGATACCTTCTGAGGTGATCCTAGTAGACTTTTTAGCTATGGCCTCCATTAGCCTGGCTGGGCCAGGATCGGTGTGCCGATACTTGTAAATGCGAGCAAGGGAACTTTCAACCAGTTTAATAAGCTTATCTTTCATTGTTGAAATCAGATTAGGACTATCATCAAAGATGTCACTTATGTGGGACGTATGGATTGTCCATAATGCTAAATGATACATCATGACCCGGAACGGTTCCATCTTCAGGATCAACTTAAAGAACATGTCAAACTTGGGACTGGATTGGAAAGATAGTCTAAGAAGATGGGTGACCTTAGTCCAGTATCTTGAAACAACAGTGTATGAAAAGTATGTATGTTTAAGGTCAACATCCAGATAATCTCAAAGACTGCACTTCTGGATGGGGTGGTCTTTCAGGAATGATGCTTCAGACCAGAATATATTATTTAGTAGCCGCCAGGTAAAGGCTTGGTTATTGGTTGTGGCAAGAGGTACTCTGGTCAAACGTGAAATTTGCACTGCGGATAAGAGCACACTTCACCCACTGTCAATCTATCCTGCACCATTCTTGGGTGAGTGAGTTCCGGTTTAGGAACTTTCTTGCAACTTTTAGATACTACTTTGCTGGTCCTTTTCACCAAGCCTTCCGTGTCCAAGTTCAAATCGGTCTTCCGATTTCGCGCTTCAGATTCCAGGCCTCTCAGCTGCCAGTTGTAAATGAATCTTTACCCGATGACGCCATCAACCGGAAGCTATCCGGAGATGGTCCGCTGCTACTCTAGCCTTTACCCGGATGGCTGTGGTTACGGATCTATTTAGATTGGCATCGTCAGGGATGCAAGCTGTGCCGGTTTTACTTTTGCTCCGCCTGTGATGAATTCACAGGTTCATAGGGTGTTAGCCTGGTTTTATTTCATGCGCCTACTTGAAGTGGTACGGCTTATTTCATCTTTGAGGCCGCCTACTTTTGTATTGTGGGCTTAGAATGATAGCGGCATGGATTATGGACTCCGAAAAGCTGACGTCATAAATAGGTATAAAGATTTTGTGTCGCATTTAAAACATCAGTAAATTAGGTTTATGATCACATAACTACAACGATATTTACACTGCTATGCCAGCGGAGTGCTAACTATGTGGTCAAACCCAATATAAATCATATATCAAACTGAGGTTTTATTGAATTTAAACAAACATTCACAATATATGACGTTATATGATCAACATCACGCAACGCAATTGTAGTCTGAGCGAAGCACCTGCTTCCTATAACTGCTTGGCAATCATAACTAAAAATATGCTATCAATCGAGAAGAGAATATTCGTGGGAAATAGAAATTTAATGGCGGCATAGAAGTAGGCTAATAAACCTGGCTTGTCTAAATTCCCTACTTCTGGAGAGTTATGCCAGTTGCTAATGCAAGGTCATTCTTGCCAGCCATGTCGTCAGGTCTAAAGTCTTATGCAGTCTAATTCAACAGGGCAGGAGCAATGGACATACTTGCTTCAATGGCGAAGGGAAAGTAAAGTTGAAAGGTCGTTTATTTAATTAAATTGCTGTGTAAGAAGGGTTGTGGTGAAACAAGGTAATTGGGAAGCATTAGTTGAGTTTTGAGGGATTGGTAGTAGAAGAGCAACAGCTGCATGGGTGGCTGGTATAAGGTCAGCGTGAGGTCGTGAGAAGAGTATGAGATTCTTGATTATTTTAACAACAGTGTACATGTTGGTTCTTTCCAGGCCAAGCATAGGCATAGCTGAAGAAGTCGTGGACGGCATTGCTGGTACATTGATTCCAAGATCTCCCAAAAAGAAACCAGCGTATATCAAAGATACCCCCCAAGAACCCTCTTCTGAGGCTCCCGAGTCGTGCTCTTCTAAACCCACTTACCACTCATCTGATATAGCCCCAGAAGAACTCAGCCAACTGGAGAGCCGCGAAGCTGCCATGGGCAAGATAAAAGAAATCATGTATCCTAGCTCATACTACGGCACCAGCGAGTCCCAGTATGAAGCCATGGCTTCCAATTCAGAAGCTAGCTCAGTAACCACCAACGACAAGACTACTTCCACACAGGAAAAAGATGTCCTTGTAAGCAAGGAGAAAGAAGTGGATGGCAAAAAATCTTCTCGCAGAACCTACAACTCCTCCACTACTGACAAGGATGGCAAGAAAGCCCAGCTCACTATCAAAGAGAAAGATGGTAAAATCACCAAAGCCACAAGACAGTAACTTCCACCAGCAATTGTGTCAAAACAACAGGGTCAACCCCCAGCAAAGTTCCACACAAGAGATCCTGTGACCCCCAAACCAACTTCCCCATGACCCGTAGCCAAATGCAGAAGTTGACTTGAATTACTAAATCCAGCAACAAGAACAAGTGACAATCACAGCTTAGTGAACAGCTCAATTTGACACTTCACTCATTAAAAGGATCACACCACCCCCTTTCAATTTAACTGATTGATTGTCCCAATATTGTTCCTCCTATAACAATTCACCCCAACTATATAATTCCCATATCTTAATAAAGCAAATTATCTAGTTTCTAATCATTTCCCCATGTAACACTGCTAATACAGCACAGTTACAACAATTGGTACACCTACCCTCACAAAAAAAGATATTTATTAGATTCAAAATGATATTCCATCCCATATCCCTAAGCCTTATTCTATCTAAACCAACTGACTCCATCTAAAAAAACTATAATTATCTTTCAATTCAATAAATTTGCCATCATTTAAAGGTTAAGTCATTGTTATTACTCGCGCTGCAGGATAATTCAATTCTATTCCCTTCCTTGCAAATTCAAAGAATAGCCCCACTCCCACTAAAGATTTAAAGCCACATACAGTAGCCTTTACAGCTTCAAGGATGAAAAAACCAGCCCACCTGTAAGTTAGATAAGCTCAACCTTAAGCAAAGCACAGCTATATAAGCTACCCACCGTAAATATTTCAAAAGTGTTGGGTTAACTGGCAAAATACCATTCATGGAGCATCAGCTCACCCAAATGAACAACAGAAGGTAATCCAACACAGCAAAAGGATACTGAGCCATAAACACAACTCAATACAGCAAGTGAAGCTTATCAGAGCTGCCATAGGATATATAATGTTTCACTTAGAATCCAGATTAGATACCAACAAGGTCCCTTAATAAAAATGGTATCATTCAAACAGAACCTCCCCAACCCAGATGATAAAGTCCCACAAGGCGTATTATGTCCACCCCCTGCAATATAGTGAAGAGCATATCACCAAGAGATCAGATACCATCTGCTATGAGAACAGGGGTACTTTATGGATTTTCCTGGCCTTTCTGTTGAATATAACAATTTCTAGAGCTGTCTAGGCTGGGATTATAGCTATGCCATAACTGTGCTGGTTTGGCAGAGTTACATGGGGAAAATAACTGGGAACTAGATGATATTCTTTACTGGGATATAGAGGTTAAACAGTCATTGTGAGTCTGGATAATAGGGACATGATAGCAAAGATCACTTGGTTGGATGGTTAGGGGGTGGCTTGACCCTTGTAACAAGCCAAGGTCTAAACCCAGCTCTCCACTGTACAGGGATTGTCTTTTGGTCATGTTGCTGGATTTGAAAATTTGAGCCAACTTTGGCATTTGGCTTTGGGTTTTGGGAAGTTGGGTTGTGGGTCACAAGTCAGTTTAGTTGGAACCTTACTGGGGGGTCAACCCTGTTTTTCTGACACCCCTTCCCTGGCTGAGGGTTGGCTTCCTCTGCTGGAAGGTTGCTGGGAGCATGGGTGCTGTACTGTACTGGCTGCTGCTTGGTTGTAAGCAGGACAATCTCTTGTTGCTAATGTTGAGCTCTTCAGGGCAGAGTCTATTGTGATGTAGGACTTTATCCTGCTTCCTCTTACCCAAACCTTGCACCAGGTAAGTGTTGTTGCCATTTACCTTTAGGATAACAGCAGGTCCTACTTTATTGGGCTGCAACTTGCTCTTGCTAGTATTCATTACCCATACTTTGTTGCCAACTTTATGTCTATCTTGACAGGGAGAAGTGTGTCTTGTAACCGTTTTCTCTCTTCATCATTTTGATTGATGTGTGCTTGGAATACTTGTGGGTCAGAACAAGGCGGTACCTTTTTGGTATCTCTAACTTGGGCCCTGCAAGGGCTTGGATGATGTTGGACTTCAAACCATATCCTAGTTCAAACAGGCCCTTTCCAGTGGATCTGTTCACCCAAGTGCAGCACACAAGGAGTATGGTTGCTAACTGTTTGTGCCAGTCCTCAGGTGTGCTAGTGGTGAGTTTGGCAAGGTCCTATACCAGGCTGCCATTCAGTTGCTTGACCCTGCTGTTGGCTTGAAGATGATATGGTGTGGTTACAGTGTGTCTGGCGCCTTGTTTGGAGAGGTAGACATTGGTATTGTCCAAGGTCAATTCTTTGTCTCCATAAGTGATCAATAGTTCTGGTTTTACAAACTTACTGATGATCTCTTTGCCTATGAATTACCCTACATTGTTATCAGTGTGGGCCTTGGCGGCCTGCACCACTGGTCAATGTGTAGCAAGTTCAATGGCTGTGATGACATATTTCTTATCTTTGGGCTTTCATGGCACGAGCCCCCTGATATCTAAAGCCCACACTTTGAAGGGTAGCTGGGTGCAAACAGGTAGTACAGATTTGGGTGGTATGTCACTTTTGGCAAATTTTTCACACACCTTGCATTGGTCAAGTACTTACTGCACATTAAAGTACAATGTGGGCCACCAACCCTTATGATTCAAGAACTCATATACGTTTTGGCTCTTGGTTGGCCTAGGTCTCAATAGTACCAGAGGATGGTATCAACCCTTTGGTGAGTGGGGATGTATGGAATGGTTATCCCATCCGTCATTTTGCAATAAAGGGTTCCATAGACATCTGAAAATTGGTGCTTGCTCTTTACTACGGTGTCTTGGGTGATGTTGTTTGTGCCTGGGGAAACCCCTTGTCCTTGGTGCAAAGTAACAGGAGCAGCCAGTCTGGGTCTAAGCCATTTTGTCCTCTTGAAGCTCTCATTTACAAGCAGGAAATAGCATTGGCCATGACTAGTTCTGGTCCAAGCTTATATTGGTTATTCATTTTAAATCTTTCCAAGAAAACCATCCAGCAGGCCTAATGTTGGGATAGGTTAGCTTATGTCTTGAAATAGATGAGGTACTTTTAGTCCGTCAAGGCAGTGTACTCTTATTGTCTCTCCAAGTAGCATTGCCACTTGACTAGACAGTGCAGAATGGCTAACAACTCCTTGTCATGTATCAGATAGCAGCACTCTTCATCAGTAAGCTTTTGGGACACCTAGGCTACAGGTAAGAAGTCACCAGTGTTACAGATGTAACATGTTCAAAGACCCAGTGGGAATCAAACCCGCACCCAGCCGCCAGGCGGGGCAAACGGGTGGTGCAAATTTGCCCGCACCTGGATCTACTTTGAAAAGCAAAAATCCAGGCGCAGGAATCAATCCTGTTCTGGCCACAGCTGCAGGGCCTGTCCTGGGACCCAGAAGCTATGCCAAGCCTTGGTGGGTTTGTCTGGGCCTGGGTAGGCTAATCTTAGCTGCCCAGGGCTCCCAGTTCAAGCCCATCTGTCAGGATTCCCTTTTATTTACTGCTACTATGCAGTTCCAAGTGTTGAGCATTTCACACTTATTTTATCCACAAATCATTCCCTTAAGCTTTCTATATTTCCCCCATTTCTGGTTCATTCTTAACCTAAAATTAAGGTTAGCAATCTTCCAAAGCTTACCTTGTTCTGATACAAGTTTTAAACTTGGAAACTATACACTTTGGTTTAGTAATTGATAATCTGAACTCTTATCTTTTTTTTCCAGCTTGAAATTAAGCTCAGACATGTTTTTCCTGGTTTTAACTTGCTTTCACTTTTAAAAGCAACAACATCACTGGCCTTTGCTCTTTCTGCTTTCTGTTTCTTGGCCTCCACCCTAGTCTTTTAAGTTAAGACTAAACTCTTGGCAGTCTTTCAACTATTCCCATGACTATCATTAACCTATAATAGTTAGTTTCTTATCCCCTTTAATTTACCTCAAATCACTAAAGCTTAAATAAAAAGGCTTGAGTTTTCAGTCTCAACTCCAAGCTGAGATTGTTTGACTTGCACCCCAACAGGTACTTTTTTAGGTTTTGTGGCTTGTGTTTCTTAGAAATATTACTCATTTATTACATTTCTTTTTTATTGTCTAATTCTAGTCCTATGATTCCATTTTTACTAGCTAGGCAATTTATATAGTGGAAAACACCCTTTAATTATTGATAGCTTTAACCCTCCAGCTAGTGCTGATCATTACCCTGACTTAGAAATCAACTTTTTGACCCAATCTTCAGTCATCAAGACTGGTCTCTATTTAATTTTCTTAGGCTTAATAAATTGTCTTAGTCCCTACTTTACTTCCTGTAAACTTTTAGGAGCTTTAGTACAGCTATTATTGCAAACCTTACCTACCTTTTTATACTTAACAAACATTAATATTCTTGGGTTGAAGGCTTTAGTCTACAATAATTTCCCCCAAGTCTTCAGACCTTACACCACCCTTTATTTAGTAATTTGGGGTTCCCAATTGGGAACCCCTATTTTAATCAAGTTCTTTTGTCTCAGGAATGCCTTTTAAGCTAGTCCCAAAATGGTAATCAAATTAGAAAGGACCCCATGACACCTGCAGCCAAACATGCCAGAACCAATGACCAGTCAGGAAAAGATAGACTACCAGCAAGCCAAGAAGCTGTTCCTGAATACCCAAAAAATAATGATGAAACAGCCAGCTAACCAGCAGAATTTGAGATGTCAAACCTTGTCACCCAGATAGCACAAGAAGAATGCCCAGAAGCCCCTGCATCTGAATGACTATATAAGCCAAAAGCACCAGAAATATTCTGTATTGTCATTCTTACCAAAATAAAGTTGTTATGAACCTTTGGTTCACCAATCTGACTCCATACCTATTTTTTTACTCTTCCATCTACATTCACCTAGAAACCATAACTCACCCTCAGGAGTTGAACACCAAGCGCCAGCTGGAGACCCAGAAGCATTCAATTATTACTGCCCCTGATGCTCTGTTTGGCCCTGTACATTTCACAGTATCCACCCAATCACAACCACAACCCCTGGACTTTGGAAGACCTGCAGTGGTACGCCCACCCAGACACTCCTGAAGATTCATACCAAATTGTGCATGGCAGCAAGGAGATTACCATATACCCTTTGATATTCAAAGGGAAATACAACAATCCTTCCGCCTACTTGATCCCCATGGAACCACCTTTGACCCCCAAACCAACCATCTCAACCCCGTCACTTCTGATGCACCTGGTCAGAATAGTCAATTCATGGAGTGCTATACCTGGCACTAACAGATTTGATTGATTTTTCCTTGCCAGTGGCTGGACCCTGGGCTGTGGCTGGGAAGGCCCTCTCCTACCTTGTAAAGTTAGGTCCCATCATCTGGTGGGCCATGCATGTACCTGCATCTGCCCCTCCTTCACCTGAAAGAGCATCGCGGTACTCTTGATATCCTGACAACCAGAGTCTGTTTTGATGCAGAGAACACCTCCAATAGACGGGTCAGAGGCATCTGTTTCCTTTTGGTGATCCCTGTCTCTTTTTAGATATTTCAGGATGGGGAAGATACCAGTTTATTTTTAGGCTGCAGAAGCAGAGGTATTTTTACAGGGTCCCTACAAATTTTGATTTTGCACCTGTGATTGCATATAATGGTGCTGTGAGGGTGCCGCAGTCTGGGATAAATCAGAAGACTTCAGCTAGCATGTCCAAGAAATTTCTCAGTCTTCCCTTGTCTTTTGGGGTGGCATCTTGCATATGGCTTAGATCTTTTGCTCATTGGGCTTGATGCCGTCTTTAGACACCACATGCCCCAGGAAAGGGAGTTGTTCTTGATAGAACTGTTGTTTGGATGGTTTGGCAAGCAATTTGTGTTACGCTAAAGTTGCAAACATGGTTTCCAGATCCTTTTGATGCTGCTCTACAGGGGGACTGTACACAGTAATCTAATCCAAGTATACTAGTGTTTGTTTGCCAATGTGTGGCTTGAAGACTTTTTTCATGATGGCACAAAGGTTGATGGGGTGTTGGTCATTCCAAAGTTAAGCACAGCACACTTGTACAAGCCATACTTTGTTTGGGATGTATTTTTTAGGATATCTTACTCTTTGATACAAATCTGGTTCTATCCGGTTGTAATTTCAATCTTAGAGAAGACTGTTGCTCCTCCTAAGGCATTGAAGAGGTTGCAATGAGTGGAAGGGGGTAGCAATTATTGATGGTAACCTCGTTTTACACACAATAGTTGGTGATTAACCAGAGGGAACTGTCTTTCTTTGCTACAAAGAAAATGGTGGCCCCAAAAGGGGACTGTTAAGGTATAATAAGTCCTTTTTCTGGAGCTTCTTTAAGGTAGGTGCAAAGGGCGTTGTCTTTGCTGGGGGTGAGGCAGTAAATGGGCTGTACCTTGGGGACTACACCCTTGAGTTGAATGGTGTGATGGATGATTTTCTTGGGTGGCAGGCCTGGAAGGACCTCCTTGAAGGGTAGGACACGCCATTTCAAAAACAACACTTCAATTTATGCCATCTCAAATTTAATTCAAGATGATGTTTTTTGCATTAGTGATTTTGAATCACAAAAAAAATAAACAATAAAATATTTAAAATTTACATATACCTTTATAATGTGACATCTCAAATTTACACCATCTCAATTATGTCACTTCAAGTCAGATTAATTAAATCTTATTTTGCTAACTTTATTTACATATGAAATCACTTAGTGTGTGGCATGTTTACGCCATCTTGCCTTTACGTCATTTCAAATCACACTATTTATCTTTAACTAAAATAAGCTTATACTCAAACTAAAATAAAGCCTGTTGTATAGTGCCAGATGTTCCTAAAGTATTAATCTAAGACACTTATACTAAGAACAACCTAAAACAACGCCACTATGATAGTCCTTCTAGTGATTGTCATTTCTGGGTAAAAAAACCAGTTTTGTTATATGTAATTTATAACTTTATTATACATGGATATGTTGATAAGGAATCTCTTAATAAAATATTTTAATAGTGATTTTAATATGGAAGGGGATGATTACGCCATTTTGATTTACGTCACTTCAAATTCCACTGAGTTTCATATCACCCAATTGATTTGATGTGCAAAATAGATAGAAGAAAATAAGGGGGAATTACATATGACGCCAGGCTACGCTATATCAATCCCCCCACTGCAATTCTTGCTTTCCATTTTTCAAAAGTACATATTTACGTCAATTACCATATTAATAAAAAATGTAAGAAATTGCCTGAAACTTTGCAAATATATATTTTTTGACCTCTTCTAAACAACTGAATACTTTTTAACCCCAGTTGTATAAGCTAGTTTTTTAAATATTCAAGTTTTACTCTTTGGCCTGGTTGAGGTAGTTCCACCAAAAATTTGTTAATTTAATATAAAAAATGGTTAAAACATTATGTTTTTGAGCTAGGCACCTCGTGTCAGGGACCCACTTGATGGGAAACAAGCTCCCAATCTGGTGGGCCAAGGCCCCTATGTTAAGTCCTGCAATGATCAAACCAATGGGCACTGTGATCATGGCAAGGTAGCTAAAGTGGCCCAGATAGGCGAATCTACCCATCATAGAGCTGAACCAACCCAACAGGTAATATCCTACCAAGTATGTCAACAGGTAGAAGGAAGTGTTGGGTCTAACCAGCAAGGGTTCAACTGGAGGAGGAGGAGTGGTAGTGTGACCATAATGAAACTTTTTCCCCCAGTGACCTGAGGAATACTTGAACCGCCCATTGGCCAGGGACTCCTTCTGGTGGGAATTGTTGGGGGAGGAGTTGTGCCAGTCAGTGGTGGGAGTAGGGTTTTCAAGCCCCAATACAATTGTAAGCAGAAGAACTAGAAACCAGAACAGGAATAGAATTACTTTCATGGTTTCAAATAAGGGATCAGAGGATAAGTGTGGGCAGATGTAGAGTAGAAATAAGTCTTTATTGTTGGAACAAGTAAAAATGATAAGAAATGCTCACTTAAATACCCTCAAAATGGAGGATGGGACATTTAAGTGGCTATTGGGTGATAAGAGGAATTTACATGAATTTATGAGTCAAAATAATACATTTTTCATGTGTTGGTAAAGTTGAAGCTTAATAAAATAAATAAGAACAAAATGTGACCAGAGGAACCAGGAATAAGCCACAAGGTTAATTATAATTAAGCGTCTTATTTGCAGAGTATCAATGAATATCAAGTACAGAGCTTGATCCAAAGTTAAGTAAGGCAGTTTCCCAAGCGTCAGAAACAGTTTGCTCAGCCAATCAGAATTGTTGCTATAGGTGACGTTGCATAGTAAGTGGTTTACATTCTCAAAATTGTATTTGAAAGCAAAAGCAGGAACTGATTGAATACAATTTCCATAAATAGGTAATCTATGTACAATTATTAAGTTTAAACTAACATTGAGTGTGAACTTAAGGTTCAGAGTTCAATCCCCGTCTGGCGTTAAGCCAGTGTTGTAACTGTGCTGTTTTAGTAGAGTTACAAGGGGAAAATATTTAGAAGCTAGATAATAATTTTTTTGTGAGATAGTGATTATATAGTCAATGTGAATCAAGGATAACAGGAACAAGATTGGTGATCACACAGCTGGATGGTGAAGGGGGTGGCTTGATCCTGGTAATGAGACAAGCGCCAAAACAAGGTATCTACCATAGGGGATCATCATCTGTTCATGTTGTTGGATTTGCTAATTTGAGTTGACTTCCTAGTCTGGCTTTGAGTGGCCGGGTAATTGGATTGCGGGTCATGAACCTGCTTGTTTGGAACCTTGCTGGCGGGTTGAGCCTGCTGTTTTGATACCAGGGTTGTCATTAGTGTTGTAACTTTGATTGTTAGGTTTCTTTGGCTCAGGGTCATCATACAAATTATTCAAAAACTATGGGAGGCAGGGAAGAAATTCCTGACACCTCAATTACATCACTTCAAAAACGCCATTTTGACTGCAAGTTTTCAGTCAAAACTCAAAGTTTTGCATATTTGCGTTACTAATAAAAAATTTATTTTTACAAAACAAAAACATTGAAAATTTAATAATATATATTTTAAGACTTTTTCTACAATTCTATATAGAAAATATTATTACTTTTATATTAAAAACATTCACATTTTTTTCTTTAAAAACAACCCCCAAATTGCTCATATTTTGATACTAATTCACTTTTAGATGCCTCCCAAGCCTATCACTAAAGCTGCGCCCAAGGCCTCTAGTGCCTCAAAGTCCAAAATTGCTCCTCCCAAGGCCAAAACTAACCCCACAAAGCAGCCTTCTAAGGCTAAAGCTCCTCCCAAGACCCCAACTCCATCACCAGATCCTGAGGAAATAAGCACAACCCCTCCCCACTCTCCTTTTGTTTACTCACCTTCTGACCCACAAGAGAAGTTGTTTAACTTCAACTGCCACTCTGATCCCACCTCAGAGCCTGAAGAGGAGCAGGAGCCTGAGTCTGGTGCTCCTGCAGATGACCAAATTGAGCTCTGGGATCTTAATACCATCCATAATATATGCAATTAAAAAAGGTACCTTTGCTGTGACTGCCACTTATCCAGCCAGCTACCCCATCATGACTAAGAAGGGGGGTGCCGGCTTTGTCTACAAGGGCTACAGCTTCAGCTGTAATGACAAGAAGAAACCCATCTTCCAACATCACTATAAATTTGATAATGTTGGATATCCAGCAAGGCTCACCACTTATGGGTTTACTAGGTTCAAAGCCATGACTACTGGGCATGACTGCGCCAAGCCTTTCAACCCCCTTTATCAACTGATCTTCTGGTTTCTTTGCCAGGTGATCCCAACCACCAAGGATCAAACCGCCACCAAGGTTGTCAATTATGTCCTCCTTAATTTAAATGATACCCAACTTGCCACTGTTGGTGGCGCCTCAAAAATACAGAGATATCTCACTGATCAGAGATATGCTCTGAGCACTGAAGGCGTCAGTGCTTCATCAATTGATCCTTACCAAGAAACAAAAAGTATTTTGTCATAAGGAGAGATTCATTCTCCATGACATTGGCCAACATGCCCCAAAGAGCATCATTTGCTTTGCCACAAGCCAGGATCTGCGCAACCTGTTAAAATGCAAGACCTGGCTTGCAGATGGAACTTTCTCCACATGCCCAAAGCTATTTAGACAGCTTTGGAAAATCCATGGGCAGGTTGAAAAGCTAGTTCTTCCCTTGGTCTTATTTTTCCTCCCAAATAAGAAGCAGCAAACTTTTGTCTGTGCACTTACAATTCTAAAGACCAAGTTGGATGAAATCCTCCCAACCATCAAAGAGGAGCCAAAGGAAACCAGAGGGCGCAAGAAGAAGGCCCAGTCACAGTCAGAGGAAGCTACCCCAACCAGGAAGCAGCCAGAAAGCCTTCCCTACCATGAATGTCTGTTAGTGGATTTTGAACAGGCTCAGGAAAATGCTTTCATTAGAGACTTCAAGCGCTCCCCTCAGGGATGCTACTTCCACTTCCGGCAGGCACTCTGCTGCCACCTCCAAATAAGCTCTGATCTTCATGAGTTGGTCAACTCTGAAGGCACTAAAGAAGTCAAGGACGTTTTTAATTTCTTTGCTGCCCTTGCCCTTGTGAGAAAGGAAAAGACAAGTGCCTTTTACAACGCTCTTCTCTGCCATCCCTATATCCTTGCCAACCAGGCAGCCTTTGCTCCGTTCATAGAGTATTTTGAAACTCAATGGGACAGAGTATTTCAAGGAGCACACTGCATCAGAAAAGGTGGTGACTCAATCCAGTGGAACTGCTTTAAGCAGGTAAAAGATGGCCTGATCAAGACCACCTCTTCTCTTGAAGGGTGGCATAGTCAATTTGCAATAAGAGTCCGGGTTCATAATGTTGCAACTGAACCAATGAGAGTTCAGTACTTGGAATTGGGGAAGACAACAGTCCAATAGGAAAGTACAGAATAATAAGAATAAGGTATTGTTTATTGTAGAATATTGTGATTAATATACTATATGGGGAGGCCACAAGGGGGTGGCATAGTGGGGAGTTCCATGTAGGGTTTGGAGCCAAGGAATAACTTGTTCGGGGATCAGCAGGTTTAATTGGCAACGCTCCTAATTGGGATGAAGTACCCGCCATTTAATGCTGCCATCAGATTAATCCATAACCTTAGATACATCAAGGGGCAGCTCATTGAGCGCCCCCTGTGTATTGTAAGATATGTTAGCAGGCAAGGCTGGAAAATTGGTTGCAACACCCCCCTTGCCCACTGCTTGTTGTCAGACACCAGGACTGGAGTCTGCAGAAGATCTGGGAAGGTCCGCACAAACAACCTTTGTGTGGGGATGGCATGGCAGGGGCGCAAGAAATTGTGGTGAAGTTTCTTGGTGTTTCCTTGGGCATCCTCAAGTTGGTAGGTGTGGTTGTCATAGACTGCATCTATCTTGAAGGGTACTAGATGGTTGGGTTCTAATTTGGCAGAATTGGGATTGAGGGTGTAGACGGGGTCACCTATGGTGTATCTAGCTTTGAGGTGCTTTGTCCCTCCTGCAATCTGCTTGTGTTTGATCTTTTGGGCTTTGGCACGCCATTGGTCTAGGGAGGGAGTTGGCACTAAGGGGGGCTTGTTGGGAACCTTGGACCTTAGTTTCCCCTGTTCAACCCCTGTCAGACTGTCAGGTGTTCCAAAGGCCAGGGTGCTAGGGCTGAACCAAGTGCCCCTGTTGATTCTTGCTCGCAGGATCAGTAGGGTGGTGGGAAGATGCTCAGTCCACACAGTGTTAGGGTGCTCTTGTGAGAGCTTGGCAATCAGTTGAACCAGGGAGTCATTTAGTTGTTCCACGCATCTGTTGGCTTGTGGATGGTAGGGGGTTGTGACTATATGCTGGAGTGCATTCTTGACGCAGTATGCCTTCACAACGTGTCCAACAAGTTCGGGCCTGCCATCTGTGATGAGACGCTTGGGTTTCCCAAAACAAGCCACAATCTCTTTGCCAATAAAGCGGGTGATGGTGGTGGTGGTGTGGTTGGTTGTTGCCCAGGCCACTGGCCAACAAGTGAAGTAGTCAATAGCGGTGATAATATACTTCTTACCCAGTCTGTCTTTGGGAAGCAGTCCCACAATGTTGAGGGCCCACTGTTTGAAGGGTTCCATAGCCTTGATGGGTAGGACAGACTTGGGAGGTGCAGGTTTAGATGCATTCTTTTCACACAACACACACGTCTCAAGGAGGTCCAAGATTTCTTGACGCATGTGCGGCCACCAAACCTTTTGTTTCATAATCTCAAAGAGGTTACGCCCTCTGATGTGACCCAAGGTTTGGTGGTAGTGCAAGATGGTGTCTCCTTGTTGTGTGGTGGGAATGTAAGGCGTCTTCTCACCTGTCTCTGCCTGGTGGCAGACGTTACCAGCATTGGTGGTGAACTGACTTTTGTTGTCCTTCAGCTTGGAGATGGTGACTGAGTTAAGGCCCTTGTAGCGGGTTGCCTCAGGGCGCAGGTAGAGCATGGGCCAATCTGGGTCCAAACCGTTGTCCCCAGTGATAGACGCTACATAGAGCCGTGAAAGAGCGTTGGCTGTGACAAGTTCCTTTCCAGGCTTATATTTGATGTGTAACTGATAGGGGGATAGACACTCAAACCATCCTGCTTGGTGGCGTGTCAAATGGGACTGCGTGTTGAAGTACTGGAGTGACTTGTGGTCTGTCAGAACGCGGGGTGGGAAGGTCACACCTTCCAAGTAACAACGCCACTTCTCAACGCAGTGTAAAATGGCTGCCAGCTCCTTGTTGTGGATGGGATAACATTGTTCCAATTCAGTGAGCTTCCTGGATTCATATGCTACGGGGAGGAAGATGCCATTGTCAGTTTCTACCCTTAGCACGCCCCCTATGGCCCTGTCAGAGGTGTCAGTCTCAAGTTTGTACTGTCAGTTTTGGTTGGGAAACTGCAGTACTGGTGCTGTTGTGAGCCTTTGCTTCAACGTCTCAAAGGCTTGATCTCTGGCGGGGGTCCAATGGAAGTGTTGTTTGGTATTGAGGAGCTCAGTGAGAGGTGCAATTAGTTCCCCGCAATTGGGGATGAATTTGCTTACATAGGCAACCATGCCCAAGAATGTCCGCACCTGGCCTACATCAGTGGGGGAAGCATGCTAGTGATTGACTTGATTTTGGCAGGGTTGGGCTTTATCCCTTGGGCAGAGATGGTGTGCCCAAGGAACAACAACTCCGACTTGAGAAACTCACATTTGGAGGGTTTAGCTTTTAGCTGGTTTTCCCAAAGGGTGTTGAGGACAGCACGGAGGTGTTGGAGGTGTGTGGTTTGATCTTGACTGAAGACAATAATGTTGTCAAGGTACACCACCACACACTTTCCAATCAATTCCTCAAAGGCTTTGTTCATCAACATGGCAAAGGTGGAGGGAGCGTTGATCATTCCGAAGTTCATGACACGACACTCAAACGACACGTAGCGTGTGCGGAAGGCAGTTTTTGCCTCATCCCCTGGTGCAATGCGGACCTGGTTGTACCCCGCAGTGAGATCAATCTTGCTAAAGACCTTTGCGCCTGCAAGTGTATCAAACAGGTCGTCAATCAGCGGCAGGGGGTATTTATTTTTAACTGTCACCTCATTTAAGGCGTGGTAGTCTGTGACCAGGCAAAGGGACCCATCCTTCTTGGCTACAAAAAAGACTGCTGCCCCGTATGGAGAGAGCAAGGGGCAAATGAAGCACTTATCAAGCACGTCCACAAGGTGCTGGCAGAGGGTTTCATCTTCCTTTGGTGTGAGACGGTATAATGGTTGTGCTTTAGGTAACAATCCTTGAAGTTGTACAGTGTGCTGGATCTCCTGGGGTGGAGGTATTTGTTTGAGTGTTTCACTGAATACGTCCTTGTACTCCTCAAGGAGTGCAGCTAGCGCTGGTGGTGGTGGTGATGTTGCCAAAGGAGGGACTGCAGATGGTTCTGTGCGGATAACTTTGACTGAACATTGGTTAAAGTCTAGTCTCCCCCCTTGAAATCATATGAGCCTGTTTCTGTCATTCTGACAAACACAGTGTCATGTAGTAGTTTGTTCATTTCCATGGGGTAAATCTGGAACCCCACCCCGTTTCTATTGAGGGTGATGACAGAGGTATCCCAGTCAATGTAGGGGCGGTTATGCTGGAGCCAATTGAGGCCAGTGATTACGTTGTGGCTGAGTTCTGCCATGATTGGCCCAGAGAGCTTAACCTGGACATTTCCCATCCTTATGGAGAAGGGCTTGCTTGTGGGTGATGGCAATTCTGCGGGAATCAGCTACACATACTGCTTTGAATCTGCTGGGTACTTGATCTAATTGCTGGGAGTCAGCAAACGCTTGATCTACCATGGTGTGATTGGCCCCGGTATCTACCAGTAGCTTGTGGGTGTTCCCACAGAAACAAAAGGGATAGGACAAGCGTGTTACTTTATTTGAGGAGTGGGTGGCTTGCAACACGGGGTCATCACTATGGACCTGAAGGACGTCCAAAGTTTCAACCTCGTGAAGATTGTAGTCACGGGAGTTCTTTGCAGGCAAGTGCTGAGAGGATGGTTCAGTTGGGGTTGTAAGGCCTCTCATTGCTACAACCCCCAGGCTTTTCCCTGGTCCTTGATTAGTGCTAACTGGAGCTCCCCCTTTTGGGGGCGTTTAGTTGCACTTTCTTGTTGACAAGGTTGGCAACAGCCCACTTGGCTTTGGCCATTGTTAGATGCAGGACGTGGTTGGGGCAGAGCATTGTTGGTGCAGCAGAAGCCCATTGAAGCCTGGTTATTGCCCTCTACAATGGCTTTATAGCAGTTGTTGATAGAGGTGCAGCAGCCAACAGGGACCCACTTGCAGATATGGGGTTTTAACCCATTAACAATAAGGGTGAGCAACATGGCATTCCCATTGGTCACTGCTTCAGGGGCGGCAGCAAGGGCTTGTTGCCATGCGGCAAGATACTCAGGGACGGAACCAGTCTGCTTGATGGCTAAGAGGGGAGTCCCCAAGACAATGAGTGAGAAGGTTTCACAATATTAGGACTTAGTGGTGTCTCAAAATGTTGCTGTTGTGAATAACAGCATTCACCATGTTTTGATTTTGCCTTGGTTGGGCCATTTCAAGGATGAATCTCTTGCTTTCGCATTTGACTCTCAAAATGAACTGGCTTCTGCTTCAGGAAGTATGATTGTTTGGTTTCCTGACTCTGCACAACTCACTTGCCCCACTCATGCTTGTGGCGAGTGATCCTACCATCCTGGTAGTGTTTTGTGGTATTCCTAACTGCTATATATTCCATTTCACATTCACTAATAAAATTTAAGTTCTATTCACATTTTTGTCTTTGTGTCTTCTGTACTTCTGCGCCTCTCTCTAGCCACAACTAGTAGAGATTATTCTTCCAGGGCCGCAAGGTAAACACTATTGCCTTCCCTGTCATCTAACCAAGACTTAGTACAAATCCAATCCTAAGGTTAGGATTCCCTGTTGTGTGTCTGTGCCGCGCCTCAGAACACAACAAAAATGGTGCTCACTACAGGGGTCAAACCTGTGACTTTGGCGTTATCAGCACCAGCTACAATCTGGGAAGACTACAACAACCACCAAGCCTTTGTCTGAGGCCAAAGCAGCTGTCTCCTGCCCCTATCTTACTCAGGCAAAACGGTCCCCTGTATTAGTGGAATCATCAGAGGAAGCCGCTGAAGTTGCAGACGCCGTTTTCAAGAATGTATCTGTCTCAGTCCCTCTCCAAACTGTATATAAGGAGTTTCTGGGACTACAATGCATGATTAAGAAATGGGACAAGGAACTAGCTGAGGCACAGGATATCTTGGCTGTTCTTCCACCCTTTGGACGCACCACCACCCGAGTAGAGATATCTATCCAAAAGGTCAAGATCAAAGCCGTCCTGGATACTGGTTCTCCTGTCAACGTTGTTTCTTCTAAACTGATGAAGAAACTTAAGCTGGCCCCTGATCTCAACTACCATCAATCCTATGGCACTGCTGGTCTCTCCATGGCTTGCGCCATTGGTGCTTACTCTGCCTTACCAATGTGGTTTGGTAAACTCCTGTTGGCTGCGCCGGCTGTTGTTCTAGAGAATGAGAGCTATGACCTTTTGGTTGGTACCCAGTTCCTTTGGGAATATAATGGGGTCATCAACCTAAAGGATGGCTATCTTTCTATCCTAGGGTACAAAGTCCCTCTGATCTTTGAAGAGCCCATCAAAGTTCCTGGTAAATGGTTGGAGACATGTACTCTGGAGTACCCCACTGGAGTTTTCACTCTAAAGTACCAAACCCATTCTACCAACATGAAGTGTCCTCCCATGGCTTGTCCTGCAACTGAGGGAATCCCTCTCATGGCCACATCTGCTATCACCATCCCCCCAGGCTCTCAGGCTATCCTAGACTCCCAGATATCATATGAACTACCTGAACAGACTTTCTTAGAGCTGTATTCCCCTCCTTTGCTGGGGCGTAATGAGCCTTACATTTGTCCTGGAATTCTAGACGTTTCTCACAAGGATCCCGTTCAATTACTAGTTGCCAACCTCACTGCGCTTCCTATGACAGTATCCAGAGGACAGGTTGTTGGCTACGGAAAGTTGCTAAATGCCCCTGACGTCCTGTCTCTTTACCCCTTTGGAACGTTTCAAGACTTTAATCTACCCAAAGACGAGCCTCAAGTCCTATCTCTGTTCACTGCCCAAGACTTCCCTCAGTTGTTGCCAGTCCAACAGAAAGAGGTGCTTGATCTACTAGACCAGTTCTCAGAAATCTTTGCTAAAGATAGTACTGATTATGGGCTAGCCAAAGGTGTGATACATTAGATTGACACAGGAGATGCTCCTCCCTTTTGTGCCAAGCCATACTGCTGCAGCTGAGTGGAAGATGTGCAGGTTTCCAAGGAGCTCAAACAACTGCTGGACACTGGATTGCTAGCACCCTCTCAGAGTCCCTGGGCTTCTCCTCTGCTCATCTTAAAGAAAAAGGATGGTGGACACCAGATTGTGATGTACTATCAAAGGTTGAATTCTCTAACCAAGAAAGATTCCTATCCCTTACCACACATTGATGACGCCCTTTGACGCCTTGGAGGTTCTAAGTTTTTCTCTGCCATGGATTTGGCGTCTGGCTACTGGCAAGTTGACCTCTCTCCTGAAGACTGTCAGAAGGCTGCACTCATCACCTCAGAAAGATTGTTTGAGCCTACTTGCATGCCGCAAGGGCTCTCCCATGCCCCAGCAACTTTCCAAAGGGCCATGGACTCCATCCTGGGGGACTTGAAGTTGTTGTGTGTCTTAGTCTATCTAGATGATATAACAGTCTTCAGCGCAACTTTCACTGATCACCTAGCCCATCTTAAAGAGGTGTTCATAAAGATCTGAGAAGCTGGCCTCAAGTTAAAGCCTTCTAAGTGTGCTTTCTTCAAAGAGCGCCTTGAATTCCTGGGCCATAAAGTAACCCAAACAGGAATTCGTCCAATGACCAAGAAGGTTGAAGCCATTGACAAAATGCTTCCGCCCACTAACCTCTGAGAAGTACAAGTCTTTCTGGGCATGATGGGTTATTATAGACAATTCATCCCTGATTTTGCCAAACTAGTGAACCCCTGGTCCAACTATTGTGTAATGTCCCCTTCAAATGGACCGCCAGCCAACAGCAAGCCTTTGAGAATCTAAAACAGAAACTCAATGAAGCACCCATTTTAGTGTACCCTGATTACAATAAGGAATTCATCTTGTGCACTGATGATAGTGACCTTGCTATCAGGGCTATCTTGGCTCAACTCAACAATGAAGGTGTGGACCACCCTATAGCCTTTACTTCTTGTGTGCTGAATAAGCATGAGAAGAATTATAGTGTTACAGAGAAGGAATGCCTTGCTGTGCTGCATGCAGTCAAACAATTCTGCCACTACGTGTATGGTACCCATTTCACTGTTGTCACTGACCATGCTTTGCTCAAATGGTTACAACAACTTAAGGAGCCTGAAGGACGCTTAGCTAGATGGGCTCTCTGCCTGCAAGGTTATGACTTCACTGTGCTCCATTGCCCCGGGATTCAACATCAGAACGCTGACGGGCTATCCCGAATGCCTATCCTTGCCCTACATCCTGCTGAGGCAGATTGCCTGTATGAGCTAATTGGCTACCCTTCTTCCTGGGACAGTGAGACAGAAGAGGTTCAACTTGCCTTGACAAAATTGTCTGAAGATACCCTCATACACGACAACCAACTCTTCAAGAAGGTGTGGGGTCAATACCTGCCATACATGCGTCCCAGTCTTTGTCTCTCTTTGGTGTCACAAGCTCATAAAGAAACTGGCCATGGAGGCATAGCCAAGACCTTTGACTGGCTTCAGAAGAATTATTTCTGAGAGAATCTTTGCCTGTTGATCCCAGATGTCATAGCTAGTTGCCATGACTGCCAACTCCAGAGGCCCCGAGCTGCTTCCCACAAGTTTAAATTGGTTCCCCCTCAACACACATTTCATACTGTCAGCATTGATGCTGTAGGTCCTCTCCCCTGCTCACGCTCTGGATGCTGCTTTATCCTGATTGCTGTTGACCACTTCAGCAAGTGTGTAGAAGCTTGCCCTACTAAAGACATCACTGGTAAGACTACTGCTGCCTTCCTGCTGCAGGATGTTTTCTACCGCCATGGCTGTCCTCAAGTGCTGTTATCAGACAACAGAACCAACTTCAATGCCAAACTTGTAACCTCTGTTGTTGAAGCTCTAGGAACTAACCAGTCTTTCTCTGCCCTCTATAATCCTTCCACTAATGGGGCAGTTGAGCGTGCCAACTTGACACTGGTTTCTATCATGAGGAAACTCACCTACTCTGATGCTGCCAATTGGGATCTATACTTACCTGCTGCCCTCTTTGCCTATTGTCTGAGAAGACATCAGGTCACAGGGTACTCCCCCTTTGCCATGTTGTATGGGTGTGAAGCCATCACTCTGTTGCTCTTGGGGGTTCCCCTACTCTCCTCTGATAAGGCCATGAACCCTGACAATCACATCAAAGACTTAGTCAACCACATCATTAATATACAAGCCACTGCCTACACTTCTGCATATAAGACTAAGATGCTCGAGCTCTCTCCTGACAACGCAGGGCGCTCCCCCTTGCCTGAGTTTGATGTTGGTGACCATGTCCTATACTATCAACACCGTGTGGGTGGGCGCCTGCACAACTGGACTCCCTGTGGATTGATCCTTTAGAAGTGACTTTCAAACAAGGATCTGAGTACACTGTAAAGCTCCTCTCCAGTGATTGCCCTTTTGCTTGTGTACACGCCAAGTTTCTCCGCAAGTATCACCCCCCAAAGGCCAATCTAGAGGGGGGCAATGTCGTGAATAACGGCATTCACCATGTTTTGATTTTGCCTTGGTTAGGCCATTTTGAGGATGAATCTCTTGCTTTTGTGTTTGACTCTCAAAATGAACTGGCTTTTGCTTCAGGAAGTATGATTGTTTGGTTTCCTGACTCTGCACAACTCACTTGCCCCACTCATGCTTGTGGCAAGTGATCCTACCATCCTGGTAGTGTTCTGTGGTATTCCTAACCACTATATATTACATTTCACATTCACCAATAAAATTTAAGTTCTATTCACATTTTTGTCTTTGTGTCTTCTGTACTTCTGCGCCTCTCTCTAGCCACAACTAGTAGAGATTATTCTTTCAGGGCCGCAAGTTAAACGCTATTGCCTTCCCTATCATCTAACCAAGACTTAGTTCAAATCCAATCCTAAGGTTAGGATTCCCTGTTGTGTGCCTGTGCTGCGCCTCAGAACACGACAGTTGCCCAGGTGACGTCAAACTCCTGGCTGGCCCAGTTGGTGAACCACACAGCGGCGGGTCCTGTAAGGCAGCCAGATGCGGTGGCAACCCACATGGACTCAGGGACCTGACAGATACAAAGGTGTGTTTTGGTGGACTGGAGCCAACTGACAATGTCAGCTCCTTCAACACCGCCAGTGAAGGACTCTAGTTGGAGGTTAAGCATACGTTGAGACAGGTCCAAATGTGGCAGGGTGACGCTAGTGTCACGCTGCCTGAGGCAGAGCCAATTGTATACACTGGTGAGAACTAGCTGATCTTGATAGATGACATAACCTTTGGGGATTTCCCCTTTGGGGATCAGAAGGAACATCTCTTGTTGTAGAGTAGCCATGCAGCCCGTACTCCGTCCTTTCTTGGGGGAATTTTGTTTTTACGATAGGTTGTCAACCTACCTGTGCTACCACTGTTGCAACTGAATCAATGAGAGTTCAGTACTTGGAATTGGGGAAGACAATAGTCCAATAGGAAAGGACAGAATAATTTGAATAATTTATCATTTATTGTAGAATATTGTGATTAATATACTATATGGGCAAGCCACAAGGCCACAAGGGGGTGGCATAGTGAGGAGTTCCATGTAGGGTTCAGAGCCAAGGAATAACTTGTGCGGGGATCAGCAGGTCAAATTGGCAACGCTCCTAATTGGGATGAAGTACCCGCCATTCAATGCTGCCATCAGATTAATCCATAATGTTAGATATGTCAAGGGGTGGCTCATTGAGCGCCCCCTGTGTATCATAAGATATGTTATCAGGCAAGGCTGGAAACTTGGTTGCAACAATAAGCCCAAATTCAACAAGATAATGATGCATCTCAAAACCCAGCAGGCCATCTCTGCCCGGCTCTTCAAGACTGGCATGAAGTCCAAGGGCAACCCTCCCAAGCAGAAAAAAGTGGTGAAAAATTATACAGAAATTAGCAATGTGGTCCTTGCCTACTATCCCAAGGATAGCAAGCTTGAGCATCTTCAGGCCATCTTTGTTACTCTTTCCACTAATGTCTGAGTCCTTCCTCAATAAACACTTTGTTATCTTCTCTCTTCTTATCTTTGATTTATCATTTTTTGACTTTTTCTTAGTATTTGGTACAATTCTATGCTTATTTTAAAGTATATTTTATAGTTATAATAGATGAAAATAGTTGTTTTGGGTATATTTTAACTTTTGGGCTTTACACAACTGTGTTGCTACTAACTGACTCCATTTTTTATTGCAGATTTGGAATTCTGAGGTCTTTTTAAGCCTAGAAATGTTTTTTGAATTTTACTTCCTGAGAATTATTTGGGATTTTTTGGAGTTAAAAAATCTAAAAATTTAAAACTTGTTTTTCTTAGTTGCAATGCTGTAAGTTGAAATGGCATTTTTTCTATAAAATTGAGATAGTGTAAATTGAGATAGTGTTTTTCAAAGTGACGTTTTCAAAATGGTGTGTCCTACCCTTGAAGATCTCTGGGTAAAAAGCCACTATTTCTTAATCTTGAGGGGTGACAGTATTTTATTGGTCTTTGAAGTGTATGACCTCATAGTGGCAGGAGATCCTAGTCAATTTCCTTAAGGTTGTCTTTTCTTCTTTGGTTTCTGTAATGGGTACAAACATGTGATCCCAGAGAAGTTAGTCTACTATGTCAGGGTAAATTTGGTGGCTGACCCCTTCTTTTTTGACAGTCAATACCAAGGTATCCCAGTATATGTGGGGGTTATTCTTCTTCAACAAGTCTAATCCAAGTACCACATTAAATGTGGGGAAGTCAATGACGGGTTCCTGGATGATGGAGTGCAGGTTCTCTAGTGCAATGAAGAAGGAGGCGTTTTCCTGGGTAGCAGCAATGTGATGGTCATCAGCTAAAACCATGTTCTTAATCTACAAATTATTAGTGGCTATCTTGAACTTGTTCACAAAGTTGCTGTTGATAAGGAAATAATCTGCACCTGAATCCAGGAGTGCTGAACCTGTGTAACTTTAAAAATGGAAAGGATAAGACATCAATTTATTGGGATGTCTGGCAATGGTGTACAGTACTTGTGACAGATTCAGGCCTAACCAGCCCATCCTGCCATTATCCTGTCCTTGACTCTTATTGCTGTTACCTTCCTGGGACAAAGCTTCAAGGAGCTTTGCCTCCAGGGAGGCAATTTTCTTGGATAACACTTTATTGTCATCCTGCCAACAAGCCATGATTTCAACGCTTTTTTCCTCTTGTGCTCTCAGCGCCTCAATTTCACAATTTGCCATCTCTTTTACTTGTTGCACAATTTCATCCCATCCTACCAACAAGTTCCAAGCATCCCAAGCATAAATTTGGTTTCCTTGGATGGGAGTCCCTTCCTTTGCAAAGTAATTGGAATACAGCTCTACAAATGCAGCCTTTACTTCTACTAAAGATTCAGCAGGAACAATCTTAGTGACCTCCAGGCTGGTCCAAGCTTCTTCCAATGTACTTGTAGGAACCTCCTTTCTTGCTGCAGCGGTTTCCACACAAAGGACACCAAAGTTGGCTCTCTCAAATTTTAACAAAGAAGGCATGACAATTGAAAAATAAGTGAGGGGAAAGCGTCAAAACCAATAATGAATATGAATATTTTATTAATGTTTAACTGTTTTTGCTTATATACCATTTGGGGCATACACGGCTGAAAACCCCTTTGGTTCCTGAATCAACCAATGATTTGCGTCACGTGACCTATGACATTCAAGTCATCCAGCATAGATCTTTACCTGAAAGATCCCCAACAATTCTTAACCTATGAGAATTGCCTACAATGGGCAGAAGTCACCTGACTCCATTCAACCCAATGTACCAATTTGACATGGAGCTTCCCCAGCTCCCAGCGCCAAAACCCTGTGGATTACACATCCTAAACTCAGCTATCAGGGTTCCAACTGGGAACCAGCTGATCAAACCTGAATTCCTAGTTATCCTTGCCTTTATTTAGTTATTTCTGCATTTAATGGTTTTTTGCCTTTAAAACCCATTAAATTGCTTTGAAACTTGAACCAGGCACATTTCAAATTCATTAGGCAGCGCAGCAGCGCTTTTAACCCAAATTCTGGGGGGGGTTCTCATGTTTAACCTTAACCAAACTTCTTGACAAAGTCAAGGCCATTTTAATATAATTAAATCCTCATTAATTATATCCCGTATTTATTAATTAATCTTCCTGATTAACTAACCCATTTTGAGATGCCTAGTCTCCAAGATTGATTTGGCCAATCTTGCCTCAATTCTTTTACTTAGCCTAACCTAACTAAACATCCATATTCTGTTCTTTTATTAAACATAGATATCCAGTTTCTAGGAACCTTTCCCTCAAGAATTCCAAACAAACCTATCTATATGTAATAAACAGCAAAAACAAAACATCTTTATATTTTGGAGCATTTATTTGGCTAAACGCTCAGCAGTGACTGTAGTACGGTCACAGTACTGGGTCCCCGAGGGCACCTGGATCATTGGACACTGGTCCACGTCCTTGGGGCAGTACTCATTGTTGGGCAAGGCAGAAGTTTAGTGGGGAAAGCTTTGCTTTCTTAATGCTCTCCCTGGGCTTTTCCCTTGTCCTGTTTATCTTGAGTACTAGTAACTCTGAAGTGGGTGTGATTGGACTAGCCATTGTTCCTGTTGCTATGACCATTGGAGCCTGAAGGTTTTTTGTGGTTGCCATTATTAGGCAGAGGGCGGTTGGAGTGTCCTGTGAAGTGGGGGTCTTTAGGTCTTTTCCTTTTTCTGTTTTGTGCCTTGTGTAGTGCATTGGATGTTTGTTCTGCTTTCTCCTCTTCACGGTACAGGCTCTGCAGGTTGGTTGCTTGGTCCAGGTTCATGTGTCTCATTACGTGCAACTTGAGTGTGTTGTAGTACATGAGGTGAGTGACTGGGTTATCAAACATTATATCCGAGGGAGCTTGTAGGTGGAGCTCCTTGTAGGCTTAAGTAAGCTCTTTTACCATGCTGGTTTGGGTTAAGTTCTTTACTTGGCAGATGATAATGAGGGCTATGTCTTTCATTAAAAATCTTGTAAGAAAATCTTGCTTGAAGGTGTCCTAGTCTTTCTCAGTGTTGTCTTTGTGCCACTTGTTGCACCAGGTGCCTGCATTATTGGTCAGACAAATGGATATCTCTGCAATCCAAAAGTGTGTGGGGCATTTCATTTGTGCCAGTTTGTTCTGCATGGACTGGATCCACGAAGTGATGTTGTTGTCATTTTTTTCCTCAAATGATTCCATGGAGGCACTGCAACAACACTGGGCTATGTGGTCAGGCATGATGCTCTCATCAGCAACTCAGAGTGTGGTGTTAGGAGTCTAAAAGAACCCTTATTCAGATAGAACATTGAATGTGGGGACTGGTATTACCATGTTCTGGTACAGTACATAACCTTCTGGTATTTTGGTTCCTGGTGTGTAGGGCTTCCAGTCTACAGGGAGTCCAGATATCATTATTTCATATATTTGTTGACTACAGCAAGTATAGGCAACAGGGGGAATTTTGAAAGAGAAATAGGATGAAGAACCTACCTGTGCTACCAATGTCATAAATGTGCTGTTTTAGCAGAGTTACAAGAGGGAAAATAATTGAGAGCTAGAAGATATTCTTTATTGGGATTTAAAAGTTATATAGTCATTGTTAATCAGCTAGAGGGAACATGATTGTGAAGATCACTTGGTTGGATGATTGAGGGGATGGCTTGATCCTTGTGATGATTCAAGAGCTAAACGGAACTCTCCACTGTACAGGGAATGTCATTTGGTCATGTTGCTGGATTTGGAAATTTGAGTCAGCTTCCACATTTGGCTTTGGGTCACTGGGAAGTTGGGTTTCAGGTCATAAACCTGTTTAGTTGGAACCTTAATGGGGGGCCAACACTGTTGTTTCAACAGCTACAATAAAACTAAGGGTGTCATAATTTCAGGCTTATGCAAGGTCTATGGGATAGGAACCCCTACAAGGGTAGAGCCTAACCCTATTATCCTGGGACTGGCTGACTATTAAGTGAAGACTTAAAATAGATATATAGATAAAACTTATTTATTAAGAATTTAAATGAGGGGATTATATAGTCACTCATTCCATCTTCAGGATAAACAGAGGTGTGACCGTACTACAGTTACATTGGGCTGTGGTTTCACAAAGAGGTTGAATTGTGATGAATTTCATAGGTTGAAATTCAAAACAATAGGATTGGCTTTGAAGAGACTTTCTAGCGTAGTAATTGTTACCCAGGAATCAATTAGGCTGTACTAATTGAGGGCTGGAATAAATAATCTGAGCAATTCAGATTATGAGACTAGGTGTCTCAAACCGCCTAATTAACCATGGAGTTTAATTGATACCCAGGAATCAATTAGGCTGGACTGATTGAGGGCTGAAATGAGTAATCTGAGTGATTCAGATTATGAGACTAGGTGTCTCAAACCGTTTAATTAACCATGGAGGTTAATTGATACTTAGGGTAAAAAAGAAGGAAAACCCTGATAAGGATTTGAACCTTGACCTCATTTCATTGAGCAATAAGTTTATATTGAGCTTAACAAGTACGCCAAGTCAAGTTACAAAGATGATGGTTGGAGTTAGTAATTATACGCCATATAATAGCTGACTCAATCCAGTATCAAATCTAAAGATATCTGCCGTGTAATGTATGGTTATTAATATGTGGACTAGTAATAATACGGCGTATAATAAGCACTTATACGGCATATAAGTGTTAATAAAAGTAATTATACGGCGTGTAATCATACTGATTAATTCACAATGACACGTGGTCTTTGGTGTGAATTAATTAACTGCAAAGGTTAATTAAGTTAATTAATAGGTTCAATTGACAGAAGGAAATTGTCTAAATACAGGAAATGATGCCTGGGTATTTAGGATTGATCAGCTGGTTCCCAGTTGGAACACTGATAGCTTGGATCTAGAATATGTTGTTGTGTTCTGAGGCGCGGCACAGACACACAACAGGGAATCCTAACCTTAGGATTGGATTTGTACTAAGTCTTGGTTAGATGACAGGGAAGGCAATAGCGTTTACCTTGCGGCCCTGGAAGAATAATCTCTACTAGTTGTGGCTAGAGAGAGGCGCAGAAGTACAGAAGACAAAAAGACAAAAATGTGAATAGAACTTAAATTTTATTGGTGAATGTGAAATGGAATATATAGTGGTTAGGAATACCACAAAATACTACCAGGACAGTAGGATCACTTGCCACAAGCATGAGTGGGGCAAGTGAGTTGTGCAGAGTCAGGAAACTGAACAATCATACTTCCTGAAGCAGAAGCCAGTTCATTTTGAGAGTCAAATGCAAAAGCAAGAGATTCATCCTCAAAATGGCCCAACAAAGGCAAAATCAAAACATGGTGAATGCCGTTATTCACGACATACGTGATTTCACAGGGTTTTGGTGCCGGAAGTCTGGGATGCTTCAAGCCAAAACAAGACATTCCACTGTAAAGAGTCAAGTGATTCTGGAATGATCTAGGTATCCTCTTATAGGTTAAGAGTGTGAAGATCTTTTTGGTAAAGATCTGGATTGGATGATGCTGTTATGTCATAAACCATGTGATAAGAATCCAGGTGTGATTCCAGAACCAAAGGGGGTTTCAGCCAAATGTACCCCAATTGGTATATAATGGAAACATGATAATAATTAATAAAAAATGATGCTTATTGTGACAATAGTTGCTTTCCCCTTGATCTTTTTATGTTTTATGTTTTGGCTTTTAACTGAAATAAGTCTACCATGGAATGAAAGAGATGGTCTGCAGCTAAGACTATGGGAAGCAAAAAACGTGGAAGTGATCACCAGATGGCAACAAGTTTAATTCCAAGATTGCTTGCCTGGAATCCAAGCTCATTGAAGCTTACATAAAGGATTCCCCGTCAAACTGTAAAAGAGTCAGACCGGAATAATGAAAAAGCAAGTATGAATTTCCTGGATCCATTACAAGAGGGCAACATCAAACGTCATGTGAACATCAAGAAAGGTTCTATTGATTCTAGTATATCATGTGAGGGATCTACAGAGATCAGATGATACTGTATAAGTCTCAGAATAAGGCTCAAGTCCCTAGTTTCAGAGATATGAGCTCAACAAGACAGGCACTGGTTTAGAGCTTGATAAGAGGAACAATGGATTATTATCCAGTAATAGAATCACAAACACTGCTATATATCTGGAAGTACTGAAGATTGAATCAAAGTAGAATAAGAATTTATAGGGTAGTTTTGCATGGAGAGTATGATAATGAATAATAATACTGATAGGCTAGAATATTGGCTGAGCCCAAATTGATAGCATTAATATTATTGCATATATGAATCAAATTAGTACTAAGCATATTATAGTGAGATATCTTAATACCAAAATTCATGACAAAGAGCATAAAATAGACCCTCAAACTTTTAGTGATATTTCATTTTTTTGTTTCACATGGTTTTTGCTATCAATAACAGTTCTAATGCCCTCAGAGAGAAGTACACTGGCCAAATCTGTCAGGCACCTACCCACTAGGAAGCAATCTCCCTAGGTGGTGAATGATTGCAGAGGGATTTAATCCAGTGACCAAAGCTCCCACAGGCAAGGATACCATGACTAAATGGAACAATTCTCCAAAGATTTGGTATCTGCCTAGCAGAGGGTTGAAGTGTCCCAAAAAGAAGTATTCTCCCAAACAGCACAGTAAGAAAGCCAAAGCCAAAGGGCAGAAAACTTGGGGTTCAGGAACCAGGGTTGTGGATCCATAGATCTTGGTCTCTTCTCAGATAGTTGGATTGTGTGATAGGGGTGTCGTGGTGTACCAAAATCCAGGAATAACACAGCACCAAGAGCTGTCTAAGAATTGGGATTCTGGTGTGGTACTCAAATCAGTGCGCAATCCCATTGAAGTGCTGCCCAACACTGTTGTCAGCAGGACTATCCAAAATAACCATTTATACCCAAGATACTCCACAAGAGGAGTCTTGGGTGATTTCATGGTTTGGATTTCAAAGGCTTAAGTCAAGTAAAAAGGTAAGCAAAAATAATTCACTATGAGTGAATGTAGACTTTATTGATTGAACAAATACTGAAATAGAACTTACCAGATTTTTATAGCATGGTAGCAGAAAATAATATAGGAAGAGGAGGTTAAGGAATTTGGAGATGAAATGTGGAGATTTGACAGTTAGGATCTTCAAACTGGGGAAGGTAAATTATTTCCTTGTGTTTTAAAGTTCTCTCAGCAAAAATAACATATATTCCTTAACTATTCCTCTCATTATCAGGCATGGCTTGGAGGGTCTTTACTTAAACCCACAGAAGGTGGGGACCAGGAGGTGGGCTTGGCCACAACACCATCAGGAACGGCAAACAACAGACCCAGAATCAAACAGAGAAGGTTACCCGCTTTCCCAATGTTGCCAACATCACCAAGCGTAACACCAAGGTGATTCAAATTGACATTGTCAAACTGTGACTGGCTGGAGGCCTGTGCAGAAGGTAATGATTGGCTTGAAGTCAATTTAACGCTTATTTTGAATAGATCTGTCTTAACTGAATCAAAAGATGACCTGGGTTCAAAACCTGTTAATGAAAATAATGTCTCAGAAGCCATTTCTGGGCCTAATCCAAAATTTAATAAAGAACAGATACTACTTTTTAACCCATTTCCTTTAGGAGATTCAAAAGCAGATGAAGGGGAAAACAAATCTCACTCTTTAAATAAGAGTAATTTGATGTCAAGAATGTCTGAAAAGGCATTCATGACAAAATCAGCATCAACGGGCCAGGTAGCAATTATGATGGAGCCCATATCTACACCCAGGCCTTTGATACAGTAGATGCAGAGACTAATCTGTTCATGTCTCCAGCTCAAACAGCCTCACCTGGTTGGACATCATCCAATGAGCAGCTCTAGTCAATCTCTGCTGCATGACCTCTCACATGCCATCATCCCAGCAGCCACTCAAGCCATCAAAAAAGTTCTGGAACTGTTGGTATACAGGGTTTCATTAGTGGTAGATGTAGCCAATCACCCTCTATCTTGTGTAGAACCCAGGTCAAGGCGCTTGATCATGACCAGAAAACCCTACAGGAGATGGCAGCAATCTGACATCATGGCATAGGCTGGGGAAAACTGTGAGCCCTATCAAATTTCCCTGTCCCACTTCAAGTCAGGAGTTCAGCTGCTGCATGACCAAAGGAAACCCTTTTGGAGCCAAGAAGCCAAATGTGTGTGATTCCCAAAGATGATAGACTGCTTTGGTAGCATATGGGAGTAGGTTAGAGAGCTGAAAGCCCGCCAAAGCTGTGATAATGGATATATTCTCATAAACCAGCGTAAAACCTTTTTGTAGATATTAAATTGGCTAAATTTTCCAGAAAAATACACCAGTAGATAGTAAAGAGTGATTTACAGGGCCAGTGAGATGATGAGCTGAGGGGATACCAAAGGGAGCCTGTAAGGTCTGAGGCTATGGGGCAAATTATTGTAAACTAAAGCTTTCAATCCCAAAATGTTTATGTTGTTTAAATACTGTAAATTCAGAACCTGAACATAAAAATGCGGGATTGTCAAATCCTTGGTCCAAATTTCAAATCACTTTTGCGGACAACTCAGCTGAGTAAAAAATAAAATATTTAATAAAATCCACCATTTAATTTGACTTTTTTTGATTTATTTAAATTGGCAAATTTCGAGTCTCTTGAGCAGATAACTCAACTAACAAAAGATAAAACTCAGCAAACAAATGCAGGATACATGAATCAGAAATGCGGGATTCTAATGTACAATTTGAGGTTTCCTGTATTTCAAACAAATCATAGACATCATGTAAAAATTAACAAATCTGAAATTGCGGGATTGTCAAATCCAAGAACCAAATTTCAAATCATAATTGCGATGAATTTGAAATAAATACAATTTATGAGTGTCTCAAAAAGGATGCCAAAGGATCTAGAGTAGATTTGTGCTGATTCTTTTAGGAAGCACAGACATTCTCAAAAATTACCCTATTCCAGTTTAGGACAGCTAAATTTTAGATCATAATATTCACAAAATTGACATATTTAACAATAAAATGACTGAAATATACATTCCTCTTCTTGAGTTTAAAATTTTAATAAATTTTTATTATGTCTTCTTTCAATAACAACCAAGCCAACAAGCTGTTCCCTGGCCTTGACAAAATCATGCAGGGCTATGCTGGGTCTCTTGAAAGTGAAGCCTCTGTCTATGGCCACTCCCAACTCGCAGGCCCCTCTGCAAGCCCCACCCAGGAGTCTGTTCTTTCCCCTGCAACTTCCAGCATGGCCCTGTTTGCCCATCACGCACAGGCAACTTCTAACCCAAATCCCTTATCAGCAATGGCATCTGGAACCAGCCGTTTTAGCCATGGGGTCACCCAGAGAGCCCAAAACCCCAAAACAGCCAATCAGATGGCATCAGCCAGTTCCCAAGATGAATACGTCCCTCCTCCAGCCAATCAGCCTGCAAGACGCAGAAGAAAATTGATCACTCTGGACATTGTTCTTGAAATGGTTGAAAAGTGAGGGAAGCTTATGTCCCTTGGGGAAATTGCGGCTGCAATGGGTTTTGCAAAGTCCACTGTGGCTGCAACCCTGCGAGCCCACGCCAACTGTGGCCCCCCATCAAGAAGACCCCAACTGGTGCCTGTACCTCAACCAAAGGTGAAAAAGCCCACCCTCTCATGATGGCTATTATGGAGCGTGACCTGCGGATGCCCCTGGTCCAGGTACGTCTCCAGTTGGGACTCCACAGCATCTTCACCAACAAGAGAACGGTGAACTCATAGATGCACAGAGTTGTGGTTGCTACTAGAATCTTGTCCAATCAAGTTCTCAGTGGTCTCATTTTGGTGGATACTGACCCCTACAATTCAACAATTATTAATTTTATCAAAAGAAGGCAATGAGGGCCCATAATGACATAATATTTCTGTTGTGTGCTAAGATATCTGCAAGTATCCAAGACTTTGGAGAGAAGCGCATCCAATCTGGCGTGTACAAGCGCGGCCCAATCTTTTATTGTTTTGTTGAAGTTTTATTGGCAGTTTCCCCATTGGGCGTCAATTATTACTCAGCAATATCAAACACTGCAGATGGGTATGCCTACCAGACGGAGCTCAAGGCCATGCTGGAGGAGTGGGCCGCCCAAAACGCTGTGTACACAGTTGTACTGAGTGTGGAGATGGAGCAGAAGGAATGGGCAACCCAAGAAATCAGGGTTGCGGGGTATACCTGCTGGGCCTACCCCATCAACTATGCCAACATGCATCTTGCAGATGTATGTCTCTACAATTTTGGTTCTGCCCTCAGGCGCTTGAAGCCTGCCACCTACAACAAACTATGCACCCAAATTGATAAGGTGTATGAGCTTTTCCCTTCCGCGTCCGTCCAGGACTTATTTGATCTCATCATCTTCTATGCAAGTGATAGTGATAAGTCCAGAAAGGGCCCCCGCCTCCCCCCACGCCACTCCATCTGTTTTGTCAAGCCCACATATGTGATGGAAGAAGAATTTGAGCAATTGAAGTAATCAGCTCTTGCTGCCCCTTCCCAGTCAACAAACCCTGCTTCACCAACCCCCCATCAAGCCACCTGCCTTCCAACCCTGACTCCCAAACCACCACCCATTCCCTCCCCAACATCTCTGATGCTGTCCCTTTCATAGGCGCAGATGAAGGCAATGTTCATTCCGCCCATTCCCTCCCCTTCCTGTCCTTTGATTAGTAAATAAATCTTTTCTTGGTGACTACTATTAAAATTGATTTTTTCTTTCAGTTCATAATTAGTAATATATTTTTTAAATTGTTATAAATTTCCATGTGTAAAGAATGTTGTACATTTGATGTGGTAACATATATTTGCTTCCTATGATATTTTTGTCATCATTATTAATAAATTGAAGACAATAAACTTAAATATTGCATTAGAATATTGCAATAAGACGCCAACTCTTGATATTTTGATGTTATGTGCATAACTCAATGCATTTATTTAATAAAATTCATTGTAAACAAGGCCTTTTTTATTGTAATTTATTTAAATTGACTGTGTTTATATTACAGAGCCATTAGTGCCTAGTATAATATTAATAATTAGTGCATTTTACAGCCTGTATATTTACCTATTTGTAATAATTCTGTAAACTTCTTAGTCAGATTTTGCGAGGTAATAATAATGTAATGTGTCAATAGAATACTGTTTATTATCATTAATTGGCTGATTTCTTTGATGTGGCAATTGTGCATTTTTGATATTTACGCACTAGTATCCAATTGGTTGGCTTCGCATCCAATCACACAGGTGATAGAAAAACAAGCTGCCACCCTGACCACATCCAGTCTTGGGGTGGCGGCTTGTTTTCCTATTGCCTGTGCAATTGGATGTGAAACCAACCAATTGAATACTAGTGCGTAAATATCAGGAAATTCACAATTGCCACAGCAAAGAAAATCAGTCAATTAATGACATTAAACAGTATTCTATTAACACATT
The DNA here is from genome assembly GCA_014839935.2 of Entomophthora muscae. NCBI lineage: Eukaryota > Fungi > Entomophthoromycota > Entomophthoromycetes > Entomophthorales > Entomophthoraceae > Entomophthora > Entomophthora muscae. Next base: position 167,267 of record QTSX02007267.1, read on the forward strand.
ACATTATTATTACCTCGCAAAATCTGACTAAGAAGTTTACAGAATTATTACAAATAGGTAAATATACAGGCTGTAAAATGCACTAATTATTAATATTATACTAGGCACTAATGGCTCTGTAATATAAACACAGTCAATTTAAATAAATTACAATAAAAAAGGCCTTGTTTACAATGAATTTTATTAAATAAAATGCATTGAGTTATGCACATAACATCAAAATATCAAGAGTTGACGTCTTATTGCAATATTCTAATGCAATATTTACGTTTATTGTCTTCAATTTATCAATGATGATGATAAAAATATGTATGCATCAAAGATAGTACTATAAAAGCCAGTTTTTTGATGGAATTCAAACAAAATGTCATCAATCTATAACTTAATCAACAAATTAGAAGCTCACTTGCAAAAGGTTGTTGAAATTGAGAAAAATATCAGGGAAATAGTGACAGGAATGCTGGGGGACAAGGGCCAGCCACTAATCCAGTCAAAAGAAGATGCTCTGAACAAATTGGGAAATATTATAGATGAAAAGAATAAAGAAAAATTACTTAATCTACAGGGAACAATTTTATCAAGTCTAAAGTTTAACAACGCGGCATACAATTTGTGGGAGTTCTGGCAGGGGGCCAAAGAAAACAATGAGAAGATCAAACTAATAGAAGGAACAGAAATTCAAAAGGAAATAAACACCAATGAAGAGGAAAACAATCAAATGGAAACAGATAATAATGAAACACAATCAAGAAGCAGAAGCGCTTCAAGAAATACAGAAGCTTTTTCAAATGAAAATCAAGAGGAAACTCAAGTTGCAAGAAGAATAAAGAAAATTAAGCCCAAGAAGAGCACTGAAGAGCATCCAAAGCTCATGAAGTTTGCTGATATGGCGCCTGTGGCTGAGGGGGCCACAGGGGAAACAATCAGTAAGTCTTTTTATGTTTTACTTATATTTATTTTAGTCATCACCTGGGATGGGGATGAGGTTGCAGAAGTGGCGGCTTTTACGCCAAGTTGGGTTTATGGGGGTTACCAGTCACTGGTGGCCCCTATAAAACAAATAAATAAAAACCAAATAAATAAAATAATTCAACAGAATATGAATACTTTTTTTAATAGTGAAGCTCAAGATAGGGAATATCAACCACCCGCGGGGTGCTTGCCATGGATAAGGGAAGCCTACAAACTAGGATCAACAATAAAATCAAAGAAATGAATGAAATTTGCGGGGATATAAAACTGAACTTTGATGAACACATATATGAAAGCGTTCAAAGGTTCCCCTTCACAAATATCAATGAATACGTAAAATTTTAATAAAAACTGATTTTCAAATTGGAAATGAATATCTGAAATCAGCAATTTTTAATGAAATTTTTAAGGCTCTATTCAATAAAGTCGGGGATGCAGTCCTCATGAATAGTTTTAAACCTTTAATGATATTGTTTGCCGAGGCCTGGGGGGCAGATTCAAGTCAGGCGCCCCCTGGTACCCTCTTCAAATTCAGCCAAACATCCTATATCAATATGTTAGTACAAACTTTCAAAAAACTGTGCATATTCTCAGGAAAGTATACCTTGCAAAGAATCCACATTGCAGTGTACCTGGGAATCCTTCTCCACTGCATATTGAAAGCCAACGTCAAAAAGTTGGAAGATGTACCCATACAAATCAATATATGCCGTGTAGCCCTCAACCAACAGAAGACACCACAGGGATACAGGACAGTTGAGCACGTCCTGTATGACTCATTTGCAATAGCAACACTATACAGGTACTATGTGCCCCCTGAAAAAAATCTACTAGTCAATTCTCTCACTCAATTGCCTTTTATAAGACGTTTGGCCACCACCGGGGTGCTGAGTGCCACCCCTCTAGCAATCAGCGCCAGAGTCATCCACCACATACAGAAGAGTATGTGGTCCCAATTAGACGCATTAGCAGAAAGTTTAATTTTGGGGTATAATTCCCCAGAATAATCACATTCCCCTTGCAATTTGCATTCCCCTAATAAATCATTTTCCCTTGCAACTTAAACTTTTTTATTTTATTTTTTATTTATTTTTAAATATTAAAATTTTAATAGTAAAATATTTTATATTAAAATATTTAATATTAAAATATTCACTGTTAAAATAATTAATATTGAAATATTTAATAGTAAACATTTAATATTAATATTATAATATTAAATATTTTAAAATTATATATTTTAATATTATATATTTTGATATTAAATATTTACTATTAAATATTTTAATATTAAAATTTTAGTATCTAAAAGTCACTATTAAAAATATTTAATATTTTAATATAGAATATTTTAATATAGAATATTTTAATATTGAATAAATCATGGTTAAATAAAAATTGGTATATTTTGAATATTTAACCTTTAATATTAAACTTTTAAGATTTTTAATTATACTTTTATTTTAAAATTTTATTTTTTATTTTAATTTTTAGTAGGTAAATTATAATATTAATATATCTAAATATATTACAAGACAATAGTTAAAGTTGCGACCACGTCAAATATTTAAAAATAAGTTAAAAATGTTTTTATTTATTATTTATGATCTTGTCAAGTACGAGTCCATTTATCACAAAGATAAACATGGAGAATTGAATTTATCTGCATCATGCGGCCCGCTCCACTTATGTTCCAAACACGTGATTGTTTAGAACTCAAATTACCTTTCCCTTGTAATATGATTTGATAAACATATTTGAGATACTTGATGTCAGGAACCAATTCCTGACATCATTAATTGTCCTCAAGAAACTGTTAAATTGTTCACAATTATGGTATAGGATTTCCTAAGGACATCTCAACAATTTCCCTGATTATCCAATTCCCCTGATGATTGTTTCACCTCCAGGGTATTGTGAAACTCTATATTATTTCATTATCAAAACCCAACTGCAATGTTTCATACTTGTGATTAACTGAGCTCAACCCCTTGCTCCTGATACGTAATATATGTGATTGAGATCTCCTGATGTTGGACCTTAGGGTTATTTAAGTGAATAATGCCCTTCCTTGATTCTTGTTTGTTTAATAAAACCTTTATCCTGTTCCCAATTCCCAGATTTACTGTATGCTACAATAGTTTGAAATAGGAAACCTAGCTAGTGCCTAGAATGCTTACTACTAATATTGGTGGTGGCTTGGGAGCATTAGCTTTGCTACTATGTATGACTCTCTTTTGGATCTCCTACAAAACTGACTTTATCCTCTTGGTTGTGATTTCTGCTATGAAGAATGCAAGCACTACTGCTGGGTTGATGAAAAGGACTTCCTTGCCTGAAATTAATATGGAATACTGGATGGAGTACAGAGACCTGATCCCTGTGAAGTGGGTCTCTGACACTTGATCTGCATCCTAAGTACAAATTAGTAAGAGATACATGAAAATCATTGGTTGCTATGTTGTGTGGCTATAGTGGCACTGAAATACCAAGGAGCAGATGATGACACGCAAGGTCTAATTTGTGGCTTAAAAAAGTCAAAGTACCAAAATGATTCACAATTATTTAAATAAACTAATTTTTTCTATCTTTTTTTAATTTATTTATTTGTTAGCACAAAAGCCAATAATATTCAGTGCATCATAATAAAAATAAATCCCTCTTATCTAGTATAATTAATTTTACTTACCTTATCTAGTATTCTTAAATGTCTATAATACAATCAAACGTCACATTATTATATATAAATAATAATTTTTGAGTCCTAGTAAAAACAAACTACATAAAATTAAAACTAAATGAAACCTGGGGCGCCCATTTATCTGATTGGCTCAGAGGCCAGGGCTTTTGGGAGGAATGATTCCAAGTGCTTGTAGGAAGCTGCCACCACATTGGGTGGCATTGCAAATTGGCTGATCTCGAGAATGTTGAAGAGATCCTTGGTGTCCTGAGGAAGGCCTTGTTTCACCTTATTCTTGATCCACCCAAAGACCTCCTCAATTGGATTCAGGAATGGGGAATATGGGGGAGGAAGAGGAGTCTCATTGGGCAGTCTGCAAGGCAGTGGCTAGCAGAATGGCTATTTTTATCAATAGGCGGGAACTTGGACACAACCAGATCCACTTTGTGGAGCCCAACATTATCAAGCACAACAACGTTGGTTGTGCCACTATAATTTATCCAAAGCTACTCCTTGACAGCTCGGAGAAAATCAAGAAAGGTCCCGCTGTTATGGGAGCCTTTAATCATCTGATACTGGTCCAACCCACGAGGACCAAGAAGCGCAACCATGGAATAGGTCTGGGAACGGACAGCTGCACAATGGGCTACACCGTCCTTGGACCCCTTCTTGGCCCACCCATGCCTGGACCTGAGTGAGGAGGAAAACAAAAATTTGTTGATATAGAAGAACTGGACATTCCCAGTCTCCTTTAGTGCCAGATATGTCTTGGCATAAATGCGTCAATCCTCGATGGTCTTTTCACTGTTCCTGTTGTACAGAGAAACTCCAAGCACCTTCCACAATAAACCCAAATCAACCATTGTTTTGTATACAAGGGTTTTGGAAACAGAAAGTCCAAACTCTGTGGTGAGCATTGATTGAACAGCAAGTGTTTCCAGGTGGCAATCCCTGGCTACACACTGCTTGATTGCATTGATGTGTACGGGCTGAAGGAGTTTTGGCTGTCTTTTTGCCTTGGTGGATTTGGCAATTCACCCGGTATTGCCATACTTGGTGTTGATGTTGGCAATGTACCTGGCCGTGACACCAAATTGAGACGCAATATCCTGAACTGCCATTCCCCTGTTTAAGCAGTTGAGGAGAGCTTCACGCTCACTATCCGTCAACCAACGCCGGCCCTTGGCAGGTACCACAGCATCCTGGCTACCAGGCTCAACACAGGGGATTGGGACCTTCATGTAGAAGGTGGGATCACGCTTGGTTGCGCTAGCGCCGTCAATGGTGGCATAAGACACAGGCACAGATGGCTCCTCAGTTGTGGCCAATGACTGATAGGAGGTATCAAAGACGCAGGGGCAGGAAGTAGCAACTCTTGTGTCAAGAGTGCGGGGCCGGGTGACAACTGGGTATAGGGTGGAGGTGTAAGTAACCTCAGTGTTCCCAGTGACCCTGGTGTAAGAGACTTTTGTGGCAGGCCTTGAGAGTGACTTCTGTCTGGGATTCAAGCTGGTTGATTGGGCTTGGGATGTGGGAGGTGGTTGGCTGGCAATGACACCTTGGGAGGCCTGAGTATTGGCATGACTCCCTTCAATTTGTGTTCTGGGTCTGTCCTTGGACCCTCTGGGACGCCCTCGTGGACAGGCTTTCCCGCAGGCTGGTGCAGGAGCGGGTTGGGAATGCGCTTGACGGTCCATAAAAATAAAATAAAAAATATATATTAGATTAAATATGTATTTATTTGGAGTTATTGGTTTAGTTGTGGGTAGTTATTTTCTCTTGATTTAGCCTTGAATAGTAACAGTATTTCTTTATCTGTGATTTGAAGTTTATAATATTGTATCCTTTCTGGGTTTGGATGATTTTAAAGTTTAATCACTTTTTATGTCTAATTATGGTTATCAATATTGAATTTTTCATTTGATTTTTGTTGTGGTAGAGCTTCTTAATTTGGGTTGGTGTTTCCTAGTGTGCTTACTGTACATTCAATTTAATTTCCAGTTCCCGCAATTAATATTTGAGTTTAATAGTGGCATTCAAAAGTGATTTGAAATTTGGTCCATGGATTTGACAATCCCGCAATTTCAAAAAACATAGTAAACTTAATGAAAATGGTTAATAGATTTGAATGCTTAAAATCTGATTCCAGTGAATTCATTTTGTCCATAGGAAATATGCAGCTCAACTTGAACTTTGCAAAGTGTCTATGAGTTCCCGCATTTTCAAATATTCAAATAAATACTCACAAAAATCAATTTAATTAAAAAAAGGCCATCCCGCAAAAGTGATTCAAAATTTGGACCAAGGATTTGACAATCCCACATTTTTACGTTCAGGTTCTGAATTTACAGTATATAAAAGTAGTTGAAGTTTTAACAAAAACTGAATTAATGCTCCTAATAACTTTTAAGAAGTAAAGTAAGGACTAAGATGGTTGATTAAACCTAAGAAGATAAAATAAAGCCCAGTTTTAATAACAGAAGACTTGGTTAGGAATTCAATTTCTAGGTCAGGGTACTGATCACCACTAACTGGTGGGTTAAAACTACTGACTATCAACGTTTGGGTGTCATTAAAAAAGGTGCCCAACTGATGGGAAAGGTAATCAAAAGGGATCATAAAAATAAGCTACAATGTAAGAGGGAAAGATTCAAGAAAAGTAAAACACAAGCCACAAAACCTAACAAGCACTTTTTTGGGGGTACAAGTCAAATAATCTCAACTTAAGGTTGAGAGTGAAAACTCTAAGACTTTTATTTTTCTTGTAATTTGAGGTGCAGAAAAAAAATAATATTTTAATCAAAGTTGGTTAATGATGCATGTTAATAGACATAAACATTAGCTGGTTCTCATTAACTTTTATAATTTAAAAGAAGGAAAAAGAAAACAAGCAAGTAGAAAGAGCAAAAGCAGGTGATGCTGCTGCTTAGTTTAAGCAAAAAACAAGTGAAAAATAAATGAATCCCCTGTCTGAGCTTGGATGTGTGGTTAGATTTTTTGAAAAAGCAAATTTTAAGAGTTTGGACTTGAAGTTACTAACAAGAGTGTATAAATCCCAGGCTCAAAACTTATGAGAAGATAAGGTAAGTTCTGAAAAAGCAACTAAATGATGTTTAGGTTCACTTAAAATCATTAAGACCAAGGAAATTATAAAAAATATGTGTTGTCAACTAGAGTAGCTTATTAGTTAAAAATTTGGGGGAAAGAACCAAGTAGGAAATAACGGGTTTCTAATAGCAGCATAAACAGAAAAGGCAAATCCTGACAGAGCCAGGCATAGCCATTTGAATTATTTAGTTGGAGTGGCTCTGCAAATTACCATCCCTGGGTGTCCTCAGGCACAGCCCTGAATCAAGCAGAGTTGTGTTGTTGGTCCTCAACTACTAGGAATGCTGTAAGAGCAGCAGAGTAGCTGTTGTGATTCATCTTGATTCTGTGAGGGAGACTATGGGTGATCAAATTTGTCTACTTTTTTTCTGGTAATTAGGAACCATTTTTATGCAATAAGCAAGGGAGGGGACTCATCAATTATAGTATAACCCATCATTTAGAGATCAATTTTATCATGCAGTTGCCTTCAGGCTTAAAAAGGCAGGGGTAAAGCACTGTATTGGGGTACCCAGTAGTCTGGACTGAACTTGGGTTGTCTTTCTGGGCTGGGGCTCAACTGGTTGATATCCACTCATCTGGAAAGATACTATATCAAGGATATTTTTCACTCATAGGTCTTTTAGAAAGAATAGAGGTACATGTTATTTTCATCTAGTTTTTAAAGCTCCCTTTTCAGGAGATCCTGACAAGGCTGCATTTTTAGCCTGGGAACATGGATTTTGGGGGTCCCCCTTTTGGGGTTGAAGATCCAATTTTAGATCATCATTAAAAGTTTTGAATTCTGGTCCTGCAGTTGGGAAATTTCCTGTTTTAGAAGTAGGACCTGGGCTAGCCCAGTGACAGCTGGCTAGATTGTGTGTGTACGGGCAGAAGCTGGCTGGGAGTGAGTGCACAGGCGGGGGCCTGCCTGGCAGCTGGCTGGGCCCACAGAGGAGTTCAGGAATCCAGCTTTGGATTGGGAAGGCAATTTTCCCAATAAGGGGGACTGATGCCATTACTGGGTGTTGTGCTGGCTGTCTGTGCTGGATTTGGACCAGATGGGGACAAAAACTGTTGCTCCCTTCTTGATGTTAGCAATATTCCTGACAGTGTGACTCTTGAGTTGCAGATCAATGAAGCATACCCCATTGTGTTCAACCTTCTGCAATGGGACCCCAAACCCCTTTGATACAAGTCAGGAACTAATATATCCAAAATGACATCTGAACACTGCGCCACACATTGAAATTCTGAATGCATAAGGTAGTGTCTTCTTGGACTTTATTCAATTAAAGGGCAACCATTGATATTGTGGTGAGGATCCTCTGTATGATTCTGTCCTAGTGGCCAGGAAGCCTTCAGAATTAACTCATGCAGCATGGGGCATCTTCCATATCAAAGGCTCTCAAAAATTATTCTTCTACCTTTTCCATCCAAGGGCAGTCTTTTTGGGCTTAAATAGTTGCTCTTGATGATAAAGGCTTTGTTAAAGCTTTTGGGCTTCTTAGTGAAGCTATAACAAATTGAGCTAAGCCAAGTTTTGGAATCTTTGACATTGAATTTTTCTGTTATGTGTGATTTAGCTTGGGAGTTTGTCCAGGCCAAACCACTCAGTACCTGACATTTAATTTTCATGATACCATATTTTCATTGTATTGCAAACTATCCATCACAGATCATGATTTTGGCAATGCTTTAAAGATAGTAGGAATGTCAAAGAGAAGAATTTAAAGGGGGAACATGCACTGGTGAACCTCTGGTCCTCCCCTCAAAGGCTCCATCTACTATCAGAAAAATGCAGACTAAATCAATGTTTACAGATAAAGTTGAGTTCTCAGTTAATTACTTGATGTATGGGATTCTAAAGATTTCCCCTATCATGTTTTTCTAAGCCATCAAATAGAGAATAGTGCAGAAGACTCAGAGAGCATTAAGAAATGGGAATGTAAATCCTCAATTTATTCAGCTGAACATGCATACATATATCTGAGGAATGTTATGCTCTATAAAATGGGACATACTATCTGGCAGCAAATACCATATATATTCAATACTCTATTCCTCAGTGTCCAAGATCACACATCCCAGTGGAGGTAGTAATGAACTATCACCTTTGCAAGGCCCTCTAATGTGAACGTTTGGCTAATACCTTACTAGTATAAAAAACAGTGTAAAAGTTGATGTGTACACTGTTTGACGTATGAATACTCTGTTGTGTGCCTTGGTAAAAGGTGGTGTGTAAGCTGTTTGACGTATTAATTGGCTGTTGTGTGCCTCAGTAACAGGAAAAAGAGGTAAAGTTTGGGTCTCCTAGGAGAAAAGACAAATGATGACTGCCAGTGTCAAGTAAAACAGGTATTAGGTTCCCTGGGAATAGGTCTCTTTGAGCCACTTTTTGCCTTCAGGCTATACAAGTGTTAGTTCCATATTACTATATTGTCAAAGTGTTGAAAGGCAGCAAAGCTGTTTGAGGCAAGCATAATCTACATGTAGTAGAGTCTTTTGGGATAGTGCACCAAGGCCTTGACAAACATGCTGGTTGGGAGAAATCTCTGCTTAGTGCAGCAACTCAGGGTGGTTGGTATAATCCCCGCTGCCTCATCCACCAGTAGCCTGACACCCTGAGGGTCTACCCATGGCAGGTGGCAAACAAAAACTAAAAGAGCATACATCCCCATTTGATCAACAGAGTTCATCTGACATGTTTACCAAACTTATCTTCTATAGTAATAAGGACAACTAATCACAAAAAAGACAAGCAATTGGCATACCAGGTTACAGCTGTCTATAAATCAGCCATGTGATGGAAATGACATAATAGTAATCTCCAAAATCAAAATAGTGAAAGATAAATATATATCTCTAAAAACCATTAAAGATAAGTCAAAGACAGGGACAAAATGACATTTAGTGAAATTTTCAAAGGTAAACTTAGGATTGAGCAGAATAACCAATGATAACCATAATACAGAAAGGTAAATTGTTTGAGAGAAGAGAAAAGAGTCTTCATAATATAATCCAAGAAATTGGGAGACATAAGTATCTTCTAATTTTATTCCTGCTCAGGGTGCTCAAGATTGGCAGAGTTCAGGGACAAGTTTCATGAGACATTTCCCCAGTGGCTGGTAATAAGACAGTTAACAATCAAGTTAACAGAAAGGTGGCATAAAATTTCCAGGACTGAGAATTTAAGTCTCAACTGATATTTCCTATTTTGGTGATGTTTATGCCAAGACTTCTGTTTGTTTGTTTCTTCTTTATCATCTTCAGTTGCCTACATTTCCATGAATGCTGAACCATTTCAGCCCAAACTGATGTCAGCTGAAAGCCCTTAATTCCAGCTTTCAGAATCTTAATTTTGAAAATATATTTCTGATTTGAAATTATGATTTAATCTCTCTTGGACATAATTTACTTACCATCTCCTTTTCATAGAATTGGCTATAAAAACACTCACAGTTCTATAATTACAAGCAATTAAATCTCCTCCTGTTTAGGCTCATCAATAAAAGCTATTGTCTCAATCCTAGCTGTATCTTTTTTATCCTTGAGAAATAGCAATTTATTGATGATGATTGAGCACAAGCTTTGATGCAACTGTAGCTTCTGTTAAAAAATTCTGAAGTCTTAAAAAAAGCCCCAGAAGAGGATTCATTATGGAACTTCAAAAAAAAAAGATAATTTTAGGTTTTATTTCATAAAGTTTTGTTAAAAATTGTAGGAAAGACTTAACTCTTGCAAGTTAATTGAAATCATACCCTTTATATATACCAAACTTGACTAAGCTTTTTATTTCCATGGCCATCATCTGATCCCAAACTCAACTAAAATTCCAGTCATTGCCAACTATACTGTTTTGATTAGAGAAGAAGCATTTTGTGCTCAATCCCTAGAATTCCTTTTATGCAATGATAGTGTAATGTTTGACTCAGAGATTATGTCATTTTATTTCAACCAGTTTCAAATTAGCAGAAATTTTATATGGTACTGAAGCAATTGTCACCTACTTTCCATCAACAGTTTTTTTGATCATTTGAATCTGTTAAATTTTGGGCTGTTTTTCTTTTGTCTTTGTATTTCTGATTAGGAAAGACAATTGCTGGCATTATGAAAACTACTATGACAAATCCCTTCATTTATTAAGAATCCAAAATTCTTAAGAGTTCTGTTTTTACTCATGATGTAAAAAGTTGAGTACTGTTTCCCTTTTAATCACCTCAATCTCAGAAGACATGAATAAATATCTGGAGCCATTCTTCTCAACACTAAGTTGAGAATTTTTGACTTGCACATCAAAAAAGGTACTTGTTAGGTTCTGAAGCTTGCTTTTAATATGTTTATTTCATTTTATTTTGAAATTTTTTCCTTTTTGTTTGTTACTATTCACAATGATTCCTTTTGATTTCCTGTATCATTGTTTAAGCAATTTTTACAATAACACTCAGGCTTTGATTGTTAATAGTTTTAACTCTACAGTTGATGAAATCATTATCCAGATTTAGAATTTAACTTTTTTAAATCAATATATTGTGAATACTGGTCTCTATTTCATCTTTTTAGGTTTAATAAATTGTCTTAGTCCTTGTCATGAATGACATTTCAATACTTGTATTGAAAACCCAGTAATAAACCCCTGGCCTCAGAAAAAGCCTTGTGATGACCAGGGTAGAAGGGAGCCGCCAGACTGCCAGTTGGGCCAAACCCTGTCCCACTAGAGATACCTTTCCCCAACCAGGAAAAACAGGAACCTGCCAGCCTGCCAAGTGTTGAGACTGAAATTTCAATATCAACATTGGAAACCCCAGAATCAAGCCTCAACCCTCCAAAGGCTAATTGAGTTGCCCAAGGTGGACAGGAACCCACCAACTTGCTAAGTTGCAGACTCAAGTTGTTGAATTACTCTGAGACCTGCCAGACTCTTAAGAATGATTCCCCAAATGGACACCAGATTGCTGTTAACCTTGTGCCACCAAAGACCCAGACCTATGCTGAAGTTGTAGCTTACCTAAAGGAGGTTACAACAAGGCCTCCTGCCAGTCCCACCAATGATCACCAGATAATGCCAGTCACCAGTCCAGAATGGGCAATACATTTGACTGCTCAGGTGATGTGGTGAACAGTAGCGGCGGAACAAAGCATCACCACTTCTGTTCATCAGAGCAAGCACAACTAGGATCCGCTGCCCGCAAAACCAGAAGCCAAGGTCTGTGTCCTGCCAGCAAACTGTCCCCAGACCTGAAGTCTTCAAAAAGCAAAGAAGCAAAACCACCTGGTATAAGAACCCTGGTAGTATGGTGATGACCTTATTGTCATTTTTGATAATAAAGTTTTATGAACCTTTGGTTCAAACAAATCCTACCTTATCTAGTCTTAGTGATCTTTCATCTCATCTCCGGCCAAGTAGACAATCAGGAAATCTCCCCCTCCAGAGACCAACCTGCTGACCCTTCTCAGGCACTATACCATCCCCCTGGAGCTCCCTTTGGGCCTGCTCATTTTACTGAATACTCACCCAACCCGGCCTACTCAGAGTACAACTTGGAAACCATACTACTTGCTGACCCCCTGGAAGGAACTAGAGAGACCAAAGCAATAGGTTGAGAAGGAAAGTGGTACATTAGGCCGCCTAGATTGTTCAAAGTCAATTAAAGTTACCTACCTGCTTACTTTGTCCCCATGACTCTGCCCTTAACCCCGCAACTCAACTGCCCAATGGATCCCCCCGCCGCCGCCAAGACCACGTCTACTCAACTGTTTGGAGTACTCTACATTACTTTGACGGGAATGGTAGACTCCATGGTGCCCAACTCAGGGCCCTGGTCTTTGCTTAGGAATTCTGTATCCTATATTATAAAGTTAGCACCCATTCTATGGTGGGCATTACCCACTGGCCCAACTGTACTCTGTCCTGAGTCAACTAATGCCTCTATCTATGCCTGGCTTCCTGAAAGCCCTTGTTTTACATCCTATAAAATGTTAGGGGCTTTGATAAAATGACTTTTAAAAACTCTACCTACCTTTTTGTATTTAACTAACATAAATATATTAGTGATGAAAGCATTGGTTTATAACTACCTTTCAAAAGGCTTCAGACCTTAAAATTAATTTGATATTATTGATACTTATGTTTGATGCTAGAGGCCAGGGGGACCGTGGGAAGACTTTAAATGCCTGATAAGCAGTTCTGTAGTTGGGGTTTGCTTTAAAATAGCTAAACATCAACTCCAAGTAAGTATTTTTTTAAGGTTTTAACTTTAAATATGGGCTCAAAACTTAAAGCAAAAGCAAAACAGGTAAATTAAGTCTTAGGAAACTAATAGCTAACTTAGACACTAACAGCAGGAAGCCAGAAGCCAGGAGAAAAGGGGAAAAGGTAAGAGGGACCAGAATTTTTGCTAAAATTTTTAAAGGATAAGAGCTTCGAGGATAATAAATCCAAGGGAGCACTATTTGCCTCTTTAATTGAGAATTTCTAAGCAGGGACCCTGAGAGGGCCTGCTTGCACATTTAAGATGAATTTTTGTGAATTGATGCCCCATTATGAGGCACAGAATTAATTAAAGAATCTGATTGGATACAGGATATAATTTTCAACCCTATCAGGAACTCACCTACTGAGGAGCATATCCCCAACTTGCTGAGCAAGGACAGAAAGATTCAAACCTGTCAATAGAGAACCAACTAGAATTTATACCACTCTGATATGAAAGATCTCTTCAATAAGGTAATATCTACCAAGAAGAAGATTAAAATGTCCCAAGAAAAAAAAGCCCCCAGATAGCTTAAACGGAAGGAAGAAATCAAGGAATGGAATATCTAAAGAGCTGAGGGAATGCAAGAATTTTCATAAGATTGAGGCTTTTCTCTGACTCAATTATTCTGAGAGAACTGGAGCTATATACATAAGACCTGGAATCACATGATACCAGGGATTTTCAGAGTTAGGAGAAGTAGATGAACCTGAGTCAGATTTAGTGCCAAGGGACATAGTAGCCAAGGTGATGCTAAGAAGGATGTGAGATTAGGCTGATTGACCACAAATGATCAGGCTAATCATTGTAAGCAGATCTTTATCAATTACAGGCTGTATTATCACTAGTTTATTATAATTGATATGACAATTATACACTGTATTATCATTAGATTATGATTATATTGAGTGTAGTGATTATACACTGTATAATTACTAGTTTATTATTATTGATATGTCAATTACATTCTGTATAGTTGCAAGCCAATATAGTGATTATCAGTGATTACATGCCATTTAATCACTGGATCATCAACTATATACCTCTCTCCCCTTCCAACTGGATGCTGTATCACCTCAGTCTCATCCAGTCTGAAAGGTGCATATGTATATATCAAACAAGTGATATGTGAAAGGACAGGAAATAGCAAGTTTGTGTTGATATTACACAGCAGATAATTTGTTCCTTATTGGTTTGAGTCACCATTAAACGGCAGATAATACTCAGGTTGATACTGGATAAAGTCAGCTATTATACAGCATATAATTCTCAACTCAAACCGCCATAGTAATAATTAGAGGGCTTGCCTTTCAGAAAAAGATCACTGATTAAACCCTAAAAGAAATGCCAACATTTCTATTTTTGTAGACAGAGAGACAAGATTTGGAATATACCTAAGCATTAACCAACAAGAAGGGTGATTCCTTAGTGCCATCAGAGGCAAAGAAAGGCGCAGCCAATTAATAATTGCCAGTAGGCTAGCTCAAGAAGAGCCTAGGCTGTAGCTGAAGTGCCATGTGCATCTTGTAAAGGCCAGTAGCAGCACACATGTCAAGGGCAGCCAATCAGGATAGGCATAGCCAGCAAAAATAGACTTATTGTGAAGGTAGACACTGAGAACTATCTGAAAGGACAAGAACAAGGGTTTTTGCAGTATATATAGATACAGACACCTGAAAGGATGATAACAAGTTTTTAGTTACACCTGGATAGATTGCAGCCACTGGTTAGATTTTATTCCAGTCTGTCAGAAATTTTGGTTCTGCTCTCAGACCTGGCGGTCTGATAATTGTTTGCTTTGGTGTGTAATAGAGATTTATTGGTCATTATGTTGATACTAGCTTATATGGCAACAAGCGTTACTTGCAACGTCTGGATATTCCTTGGCACTGCGACGGCGAGCAATGGCAAGGGAGGCAACTATAAGCGGCTTACTATACGGGCAGCTTGCTTAGTTCTTCAAGTACTGACAACGGTCTTTGAACTTGGATAGTCTTCTTCTACTGTGAAAACGTTCTACAGTAGGCAAGGGTTATTATTGTCTGCCTTCCATTAGTCCAATGGAAGGGCTTTTATAGAGCTTGTGCTCTCTTGCCAGGATAAGATCATCTGGCGCTTTTAACTCTTTCTTGATCACTCTTTTTGTCCCCAGACCGCCAGCATCAACCCCCAGAGTTAGGCATCCATGCAATGGCATGAGATTCTATATCATAGTACCCTATGCTGGGTACTTGTTTTTCATATAATAGAGCATAATCTATAAGCGTGCTGGCAATGGCGGCGCTAATTGATTACTCTATTTTTAGTGCATATTATTTTGTTCTTAGGCAACTTTTCTTGCATTGATTTGCACTAGCACCGGTGGTTTGCTTGCAAATTGATCATATGCTTTTGATATTTGTAGAAACCCATAGTTACTAACCCGGCAGTTTTCCAGAGTATTTCAGAATAAATCTAGCCAATCAGGAACCAGTCATAATTGGCGAGTTATTGTATTCCTGGTTGTTCTTGCAGTAGTGATCTGAATCTACTCTATGAAGGCTTCTTAGATCAATTAGGCCTATTAACAATATATTGGAAGCTTCTACAATTATTGGCTTGGCGGATTGCCAAGGTTAACAAGGAAAAACAAAGTCAGTATAAATTCCTGACACAGTCCCAATAAAATGCAATTATCTTTAAAGTCCTATTCTATTTTAGTCTGTATTGATCTTTCATAGAAAAAGGTAGAGTACATTGGCAAGGCTAACATCCATCTGTAGATTTGAACATACCAGCAATAAACCAAGTTGCTCAACAAAGGAGAACCTAAATTAATCATTTATACCTGAGGGTCTCCTTCTGAGAGCCTTGGGAAGTCTCATGGTTTCTGAACTAGATAGGTTTCAAGGATTAAGATTAGTTGAGAATAAAAAAGGCTTTCTTTGGTTTAAAAATTTGAAAGTAGTGAAGGAAAGGGCTTATATATCTGCCTGATTGGGGTTGAAATGGTTTGTTTGGAAGGAGGATTCAAAAATGGTCAGTTGAAACTGTGATTAAGCTTAAAACAGTTGTTATAACTTGAAAATTTCAATAGACTATTGTTAAACATAAAAGTAACTTCAAACTAATCATTCACCCTTTTATTAGCTGTACAAACTCAGAAACCCAGCAAGGAAGCCTCAAACAACTGTTTAAGCTATAACACACAGCCAAAGAAAAAAGTCTCTGGAGATTCTAACTGACCTTTTTGACTTATACAGTGATTAAAATCAAGGACCTTAACGTCTAAGATGTGATCCAATTAAATTCTGCTATCTAATTGGCTGTAATCTAACAGTCTTTCTAATTTTGAAGTCAACCCCAAAGCAGTCAGTTCTCTGTTTGACCCTGACAGTGCAGAATCATCTGTAGGAGATGTTCTGGGTTTGATCCATGTTGTAAATGATTTGAAATTGTCAGAAATAATAAAAGGAACCAAAAAGGGTGATCTGGAAAGTTTACTATTAACTAACCCTTCAAATTTAGGGCCAAGGTTGATCGACATTTCACCATCATTTTCTGCAGCTCCTAAAGTGCCATTGTTTTTAAATAGAACAGAGTTGACAGAAACATTTAAAAAATGTTTCTGACAGACCCTGTGTCAGGGGTGTTGGAAGTTTTCTCAGTAATTTCTGGATTGTTTCTGATAGGCTGTAGATTCAACCATGGGTTGTAAATGATGGTTACGCATATTTAGGGTAAAGTGAAAGCAGCAATGTGGGAGGAACAGATTGGTTGGAACAAATCTGCTTCAAATAGGGGTGTGCCCAGGCCAAGAAGCAGTCCAATTTGATCAGGGTTTATTCTATGGTTAGGGTGGTGAGATGGAAACTTGGATTGGGCATGCCAAGTCAAATTCATCATCAATTATGTGGGCCAGGTCTTTCAAAGCTTTCAAAGGTTTAGCAGGATTCTGGGAAGATTTCTTAGTCTATCTGGGGGAAAATGGAGCGGTCCAAAGCTAAAGGGGGAGCAACTTTACAATAACTGTGTTAAACTCCCAGTAAGACATCTGCAGCCACACAGATCTTATCTCTTTATCCATTACACTGGTTGGGTTCTTGATGCTGTTGTGAGACTGCTGTAGTGTGTGAAAGAATTCTTGTACTGAGAGGTATTAAAGCCAGCTAGAGGCACAATCATTTTTTGATAAACAACATGTTCTTCAGAGATGATGGTGCCTGCAGTATAGGACATTCAACTCATGATAATATAAACTATGGTTTTTGTGGATTTTTCTTTTGTGCCATGTGCAGTGTGAGTTGGAAATTTTTCTAACAAAAGGGTAAAGTATAAATATCTAACTATGCAACCAATGCCGTAACTGTGCTGTTTTAGCAGAGTTATAGAAGAGAGGAGAAAACTTTGGACTGGATAATGGCTTTATTTTGAAATAAAAAAAATATAGTGTGAGCTGTGGCTTTCAGAGGAAATAGGTATCCTACCATGAGGAGTGCTATTTTAGGAAAATAGAGTTTTGATCCATATATAGTTAATAACTATGATGGCTCAGTTGACAGACTTGGCTTCAAATGTCCTGGTTATGGGTCTTGAGTAGCCAAGCCAAGTCACAAGCTTCTTTTCCTGACTTGGAACCTTGCAAGGGGGTAGATTATGTGGTTTCAATAAATGCACTATTGGGAAAGTGTTATGATGAGAAAAGATGTGATAATTTCATATGGACCTATCTACTTGAATATTAGTAGTGTAGTGATAAGATAAATCAGGGAGTGTTCAGGGATGTCACATGATGCTTATAACATTAACTAGATCAATATCTGGGCAATCCAAGTTTAAATAATGTCAATGATGTCAGATATCAGGTTGGTCATAAAAATTGCCAATCTCAGCATAAGCTTTGTTGGAATATTTTCAACAGTATTAATCCATCAATTTTCTCATTAGTTAAAAAATCTTACACTCACATTTTTAATCGAATAAGCATATTTAATAGCCTTATTAAAAATATCGACTTACAAAAGTTATGGTATCTTGGTTGAACAGTGTTTATGCTAAACATACGGGCATTGAGCAAATGAAAATGTACACCATGTGTATTTGCCTTATTTTGCAGGGCGAAAGAAGACTATTTGATAATCATTTGAAAATCTAGGGATTCTGCTGGTAGGGAGAGTGTTATCCGGCAATAAAGCAAGGAAATCAAGTGACTCTTGAATAGATGTGAAGCCCAAACTACCAAGAAAATGCGCCATTGGAAGTGACAGATAGGCCTGAGTTATTGCCTTTATGGAAATAATTCTTAATCTATATGACAGATGCTAAAACATTAGATGTATGGACTTATAAACACTTACTTTCAGCAATAATCTTTGGGAAGGCTTACATGCTTTCAAATTCAAAAAGAAAGGCACATACTGTAGATGAATTAAGGAAATGCACAGCTGAGTTGCCAATTTAACGTCAGGATGCTCAAGAAAGAATCCAGACAAAGGGTCTTTGCAAGCAGATAGAACCTGACCCAGATGAGAAGAGTTGATTCCAAGATGATAAAAAAGATAGTAGGAATAATATAGGCCCATCTTTTTCTTTCTTTTACTTGTCAGCTTATCCATCGAGCTTGTGTAAATAGGATATAACTTCTCAACAAGTGTAAGGAGGCCCTTGGCTAGTTCATCATCAAAAAGCTTATCATCACTGAATTCCTTTGCTTTTAGGCAAGCTTCTACAGATTCTTGATACACATTAATCATAAATTTATCCACCTTTGAGTTTTCCCCAATAATGGCTTCACGCAGCTTCCGATAGCTTTGTATAATCTCTGGCCATTGGTTGGGGTTATTTGGAAGTCGTGTATTTATGGTCTCCTTTTTAAGGGACTTGATATGGAGATGATACTTTTTCTGTTCCTCGCGAGTGTTGAGAAATATGAAAACATTTTCTGTATTTTTATCTTCAGGTGCACTATTGTAATGTCTAGACCTAAGGACAACTTTATCCCAAGCACGATTTTCAACTGAGGCATCAGCAGAAAACTTTTTTGCGCGAGCATCCCTCTTGGAAATTTCTTGGGGGGTTAAGGGTAAAGATGATATATTAGTTACCTGGCCTTTGCCCTATAAAGATGTTTATAAAATATTCAAAGCAATTTCCAAAAAGTTTGAATTATAAACTCAGCAGTAGGGATGAAAAGAAAATTCATTATTGGTATAAATTCTAAGAGAAAAATGTGGATATTCATAAATTTAACTGGGCTTACAATCATACTTGCAAGAGAAATTTACATCATTGAAGATGAATAAATAAAGCAGCCAAAATCTTAGCAGAATTTTAGCCTAGAGAAGTAAAACTTAAAGTAACCCAGTATACCTTGTAAGTGAGCTTGCTCTTCTTTTGTGATTTATTTGATTTGAATTTATCCATGTTAAAGTTAAAGGGTTTGGTATGGTGCTTAAGCAATTGGTAAGTAATTTAAATTTTGAGTTGTTTTCTTTAGAGAGTTTGGGCATGAGAAGCACTTTAATGCCCGAAGGGGAAGCTTGGTAAATGCAATTTTAACGCCGCCTTTTTTGGGGGGAACTATATTTAACGCCGCCTTTGAACTCTAATAAAATATAGTTAGCTTTAAAAAATATTTAAACCGGAATCTATCATATCAGCTCCCTTGTTTGATTATCTAAAGGCCATTAATTACTTAACCTTTGCTTTCTATTACTTTTTCTTCAAATAAATTATTTACGCCGCTCCTTCGATTGCGATGCTTGCTCGTCATCCTTAGGGCTACTTCGGCCAAGTCCCAAGCAGCCACGGCCAGCTTCTGGCTCTGGGTCACTCTCATTAAAGATTTATTTAAATCTTTAAATATATAATTCCGTTTTGGCTATAGCGGCCCTAAGCCGGAAGCCAGCCGAGGCTAAGCTGAAGCACCCCTGGTCATCCTAGGTCTTATGAGCTTAGCTTAGGGTTGCAGCGGACCACCTTTTGACGCCTACTGAATCTGTTCCGCCACAGCCAAAACGATACTTTTATGATAGATAAATATCTAAAAAAATGTTTGGCCTGGGCGCCATAAACTAGAAACTAGCCAGATGTTGTCCGTGTCAGCTAGGAATGCTTCGGCTCAGTTCGGCTAGCTTCCGGCTTTGGGCCGATACAACCAGAGCGAAGTTAAAATATATTTAAACATTTTGAAACAAATATTTATATCGAGTGACAAAGAGCCAGAAATTGACCGCGGCTGCTTGGGACTTGGCCGAAGCAGTCTAGAGCCAGCCCCAGCCAGCTAGGAAGTGCTTTTACAGATACCTCAGTGCCCTTTCTCTTTCATCCTGTTCACAGTGATTTCATTATTTGTTTTTACTTATTTTTTTGTATTTTGCTTATTTTAAAATCCCTCAAAGCAAACATTTCAAGCTTCTTAACTATCTTAGTTTTATTTTTACCGTAATCATAAAGTATCCTCTTTACGTTTAAGTCATTGGCATTATTTAAGTTAACAAAATATTTCAAAAAACAAAAATAAGCAAAGTAGGATAAAAGGATGTGCCGCAAAGTTTTACATATTTGATCTTAAAAACATGCAAAAATAAAAATCTGAAACTAAACACTATTAAGAACTTTTAACCCATATAATATTTATGCCCATAAAATGCTTATAAAACAGAGCCTCTTTTCCAAACCTATCTAGCTAGTAGTTTGTAGTTGATGAAAATTTGAGCTATTAAGATAATAATAAAAATACCTTAGTATATTTGTGCTTAAGTTATCCTAGCAAAATGTCATGGCTATAGTTTTCCCGGGTGTGGCTCAGCCAAAGCGCCACCACCCGGGGAAACCCGGCCCAAAGCCCTGCCCGCTTGCGGAGATTGTAGATTTAAATCTTATGATCAATCACAAGTGGGTGGTGGAACAGGAAATTGGGTCTGAGTGGGGCGCGGATGCCCCACACCCAATTTTCCCCTCTTTGACCTGTTGGTCACAAAATCCTGACCTCAAAGGAGGTCAGGTAACAGCTTACAGAACCACCATTGGTGGTATCTGTAAGCTGTCTAAATATTACATACAAGGAGGCCACCTCATCAAGATGCACCCAAAGGCTTTAAGTTACAATTGTCCCCACCAAGCTACCTTAGTAGTTTGATATTTTACTCTCAATAAATATCTTGCCTCAATGATTCACTCATTTCAATATTTTCCAATCAGATTTGTAATAACCAGACTGCTAGATTCTGCTTTCTCACCTCTGCAATTTCCTGGGAATCTTCCTCCTCCTGCCAAAATGATTCCTGAAACCTGCAAAATTGAATGTGAGCCTATCTATGCTGCTGATTCTTTGACTCTGAGCCAAATTAAGGTCTTCTTAATGTACCTGTGCATAATCTTCTGCTGCACCTTTCCTTATTCACTCTTCAAGGGTTACCATTTATGAGTAAACATGCATTGTCTCCTCCCCATTGGTAATGTCATCCTCATTTGGTGTAAGGATTGATAATCCTTACAACTTAAATATAATTGGGACAAATGAGGGAAACTCTGGTCTTCTATGACATATTCAGGACATCAAAACAATTCCTGAACCCTGACTACTTCACAAGTTTAAAATATTCAAGATAACCAACAAAATTCAGATTCTGGGAATACTGGATTTTAATTGTAGCCATCTAGATAAAGAAGAGCGTCAGGAGAGCTTGGAAACAGTTGCTTACCGTTCAGATTCAAACCTGCATCCTTTTTGAACTCAACTTTCAAAAACAATCAATCAATTAGTAGACAAAGTACATCAAAACTTACCAAGCAGTGCAAAAACAAAAGTGGGTTCTGTTATGCTTCCAAAAACCAATGAACCAATAGTATCACTTCTTGGGCTTTGAAAATAGTTCCCAGCAAATCTGAAACCAACCAGAACAATAATGGCCAATAATACACTCCCAACAGAACTCAGGGTGCCAAACAATCAATTAAATGCCCAGCAGGGAAATGATGATGCAGCCAAAGTCCAATCACAAATCTAGTTCACCCAAGCTATGCCCAGGCCAATACACAGAGCTTAATAATCCTACTCCAACTAGCAGGTTTGGCTGCTGCTAGCTGCATACTGCAGTATGCAGAGCATCAGCAAAACCAAAGTGACCAACAGATACTACTCAAAGGGTAAACAATGCACCCCAAATTTCACCTCACATTATTCCACTCTCCACAGTCAAACTCCAAGTATTTATTAAGTAGCACTTGGGGATTCCTCAGTGCTCTAACAACTTCAATTCCTGGATCAATAAATCTTGCTTTCTATATTCTTTACTTAGCAAATTAGTAGATTCAAAATTAACCTCCCAATGATCTGGAAGCAGGATCCTCTTATGCTTCTGCTCTGTTTAGTGTTATGAAACCTGGTTGCCAAAGGTTGTAAACTTGATTCTAACATTTGAGTCAAGGATGCTACAAAGTCTTTGGCTTGGGATTATCTGTATACTAAGCACCAGTAACCTCCCACCTGTGATAAAACAATGCCTCTGCCTGCTTTGCCTCCTCCTTTGCCTCCCCCAGTTATTTAACCAGGATCTCCTTGGTATGTATTAACTTATGTGGCAGTATACTATGGATTAACACATTTGCTCCTTTCTTGGGTTCTTACAGACTATGGGGATATCTAGTTAACACTTTAATGATTGGAATTCCCATTGGATCTTCTCTTGTGGGGTTTCATCCTTCTGCTTTTCTACACTATTTGGGTTTCTTCCTTCCTCAGGAATGGATCCCTGACATTTGGGTGTACATTCCTCATTTGATTGATTATGACAAGCTCTCACTCTACTTTACCCTGGGATTATTGAACTACTCTAATTTTTATATATTGTACGGCCTGCACATCTTTATTGTTAGATCCTTCTCTTGTATCATGTATATCTCAGTGGTGACTTCCACAATGCTCATTACTTCATTTCGGAGTAATTTTGCAGTGGTTTTCTTTCCCTTGTTATACCCATCCTTTGCAAAGATAGAGATCACGCAACCTCGTTGTAATCTACTCTCACACCTCAAATTCTGGCAGCCTGCTCCTAGGCTTCCATCCCTCTTATTAAATACTACAAGAGAAATCTTGGCACTGACTGAGGAATGGACTCAGCATGGTTTCCCTCAGAAGCTTCTCAGCTTCTTACTAAAACAAGCAGAACCTGAATCCTGTGAGTGGTGTTTGTCTATTCTTGAACAAGCACCCAACTCCTTTGGTGATGCATCAACCCTAATTCCTTTGGTGACATGCCAAACTCCAGCAACTTCCTCCTTGCTTGAATACAAAACCCTGTTCTCAAGTTCCCAAGGCTCTCAACCTCTACTGTTGCACCTCAAGAAGTTCCAAGCCAATACCAAAAAGTCATCACTCCCCAAAATTGCTAAGCTCGCGGCCCTCTATCTCAGCCTTGACCACACCAGTCAAAGCTTGTCACCTTGGTTACACCCTTCTGCTTCTGTCTCCAATATTATACAGCGCCTCCTGCAAGCAGTTAGAGGTAAGCTAATGATGTCCCAACATCCCAATCAGCCTCTGTTATTTGAGGCTCCTCCCATGCTGAATTGCTTGCAAAGTCAACAGGAGCCAGCCACTCCATAAGGGCCCATATCCTCTGAGGTTTCTCAATCTCTTGTGACTCCAGCCTCTACTCTAGTTATAGCTCCTGTCAGCAGCTCACCTCCTCAGAGCATTCCTAC